>CM055117.1:457800992-458083492 GCA_029206835.1 Rana muscosa
GGCACCGCAGAACATAAATCACATATTCAGTTGCGCAAGTAATAAACTGTTTTATCTGAAAGCTTAAACCTTTATTGGTAACAATCTCTGAGCATCCATGGGTGATTGATTGGCACGTCAAACACCCTCCCCAAGGTATACAAATCCTTGGTAGATCCACCCGGAAGGCCAATAGTCGCCAGTACAAATAGTTTTATTAGTGGATTATCAATATACATAGATTACCTATTACAACCCATAGTCTGCCAGTTTTCCTCATATATTAGAGATTCTAGCCATATCATTGATACTTTACAAAACTACTCTTGGCAGGATGGATATTTATGGGCTTCATTGGACGTTGCCTCACTATGTACGTCCATACCCCATAAAGTTGGCATTTCAGCTGTACAATATTTCCTCACTAAAAATTGAGAAATTAACTCTCTGTAATCAGAATTTTTACTCAAAGGTATAGAGTTTTGTTTACAACATAATTATTTTTCTTTTTTGGATCAATTTTATCTTCAACAGAAGGGAACCGCTATGGGGGCTAATTTTGCCCCCGTATATGCCAACCTCACTATGGGGTACTGGGAGGACATGAAAATCTGGGCCAATAATCCCTTCCTTGAACACATTGGGGCTGATTTACCAAACGTTTGTGCCATGAGTATTGGCGCATCTGCGTGCATAATGGCTGTTTTGGTATTTACAAAACATTAGTGCCTGTAGCGCAGCCCTATTTCCCATTTACTATAGTGTTCTCTGCGCCGGGAGGAGGCGCTCAGTGCGCTACTATGGACCTGGCGCACGGCATGTTAAAATCTAAATATAAAGAAGCTGGAAGTGAGAATATAATGGGGGTGATGTGGGGTGATGTGAGGAAGTGTAGTGACACCGGCCCAAATAACAAACATGCCCAAAATAGAGTGGGAAAGTAAGTTTTTCAAAACCAGCCCGCTGCGCCGGCAATTCCGATTCGAGCTGCGGGAGGTTTTTTTGAGCTCAGCGCGGGAATTTCAATGGTTTAAATGCGCCGGGACACTGCACCGGCAAAATCTTAGTAAATGTCAAGTCACCTAAGTCAATTTGCATAAGTTGAACAGGTGCAGCCCTGAACTTCCCAGTGTGCCTGCAAAATGACATTTCTAAAGGAAAAAAAACCCATTTAAAAGCAGCCGCGGCTGTAATGAATTGTCGGCTCCCGGCAATATAGAGAAAAGTATTTGAAAGTCTTTGCTAACCAAAAAAAAAAAGCGTGGGGGTCCCCCCAAATTCCATAACCATGCCCTTCAGGTCTGGAATGGATATTAAGGGGAACCCCGCTGCAAATTTAAAAAAAAAATGACGTGCGGGTTCCCCCCAAATATCCAAACCAGGCCCTTTAGATCTGGTATGGATTTTAAGGGGAACTCCACCCCAAATTTTCCAAAAAAATGGCGTGGAGTCCCCCCAAAAATCCACACCAGACCCTTATCCGAGCACATAACCTGGCCGGCCGCAGGGGAAAAGGGGGGGACGAGAGCGCCCCCCCCTCCCTCCTGAACCGTACCAGGCCACATGCCCGGTGGTTGTGGGGGTCTGCGGGCGGGGGGCTTATCGGAATCTGGAAGACCCCTTTAACAAAGGAACCCCCAGATCCCGCCCCCCCTATGTGAATTGGTAAGGGGTACATTGTACCCCTACCATTTCACAAGGAAAGTGTCAAAGTGTCAAAATGTAAAAAATGACAAGAGCCGGTTTTTAACAATTCCTTTATTAATGTCTTCTCTTTTCTTCCATCTTCTTCCTTCTTCTTCTTCCTTCTTCTTCTTCCATATTCTTCTTCCATCCTCTTCTTTTCTCCATTCGGGGTTCTTCCTCCATCTTCATCTTCCTCTTCATCTTTTTTTCTTTATCTTCATCTTCCTTCTTCCTTCGGTGTTCTCGTCCAGCATCTTGCTCCGGCGGTTTTCCTTCTTCTTTCTTCTCTGGACGCTCCGTTTGAATTGGAGGTTCCCGCTGTGCGACGCTTCAGTTCTCCACTTGGTCCGCTTACACCCGGTGGCTCCGCCCCCCTCTGTCACCCCGGGGAAAGTCCCCGTGAAATCCATGTGCGTCAGAGGGGGCGGGGTCACGGGTGTAAGCGGACCCAGAGGCGAACTGAAGCGTCGCACAGCGGGAACCTCCAATTCAAACGGAGCGTCCGGAGAAGAAAGAAGAAGGGAAGACGCCGGAGCAAGATGCTGGACGAGAAGACCGAAGGAAGAAGGAAGAGGAAGATAAAGAGGAAGATAAAGAGGAAGATAAAGAGGAAGATAAAGAGGAAGATGAAGAGGAAGATGAAGATGGAAGAAGAAGATGGAAGAAGAAGATGGAGGAAGAAGATGGAGGAAGAAGATGGAAGAAGAAGATGGAAGAAGAAGATGGAAGAAGAAGATGGAAGAAGAAGATGGAAGAAGAAGATGGAAGAAGAAGATGGAAGAAGAAGATGGAAGAAGAAGATGGAAGAAGAAGATGGAAGAAGAAGATGGAAGAAGAGAAAAGACATTAATAAAGGAATTGTCAAAAACCGGCTCTTGTCATTTTTTTACATTTTTGACACTTTCCTTGTGAAATAGTAGGGGTACATTTGTACCTCATTACCATTTCACACAGGGGGGGGCAGGATCTGGGGGTCCCCTTTGTTAATGGGGTCTTCCAGATTCCGATAAGCCCCCCGCCCGCAGACCCCCACAACCACCGGGCAAGGGTTGTGGGGATGAGGCCCTTGTCCCCATCAACATGGGGACATCCTCCCCATGTTGAGGGCATGTGGCCTGGTACGGTCCAGGAGGGAGGGGGGGCGCTCTCTTGTCCCCCCCTCTTCCCCTGCGGCCGGCCAGGTTATGTGCTCGGATAAAGGGTCTGGTGTGGATTTTTAGGGGGACTCCACGCCATTTAAAAAAAAAATTGGGGTGGAGTTCCCCTTAAAATCCATGCCAGATCTGAAGGGCCTGGTTTGGATATTTGGGGGGAACCCCACGTCATTTTTTTTAAAATTTGCAGCGGGGTTCCCCTTAATATCCATTCCAGACCTGAAGGGCCTGGTTATGGAATTTGGGGGAACCCCCAAGCATTTTTTTTTTGGTTAGCAAAGACTTTCAATTACTTTTATCTGTATTGACGGGAACCAGCAATTCATTACAGCCGCAAGGACTTTTAAATGACTATTATTTTACTTTAGAAATGTCATTTTGCTCTCCAACTGTTATAAACATGGAAAACATGTGCTACTTTACAGGCATACTATAGACACCCCCCGGGGATGATATTTAGGGCCAGTTCACACCGGATGCAGTGCAGTGCGTTTTTTTGATGCCTGAAAAACGCAAAGAAAGTTGATCACATTAATGCCAATGGCATAGTTCACACCACTGCAGTCCGTTCCAGTGCATTTCAGAAAGCCAAAAAATAATTGGTCATGCTGCATTTTTTAGGTACAAAACTGTACTGGACCCCAGTAAAACACATCAAAAACGCAATGGAACGTACCAAAAATGCACTGGAATGCACCGCAACGCACCTAAATGCACCAAAGACGCACTGCAACACACTTGTCCAAAGTGAAAAGAGGCAGAAAAAAACACTGGACTGCATCAAAAACGCCTCAAAAATGCACTGGAATGTGTCAAAAACGCGCATGTAGAAAAGCACCTGGAACGCACCCAGACTGCGTTTCTATAGTGTGAACTAGGGCCAGTTCACACCATAGAAACACAATCCGGATGCGTTCCAGGTGCTTTTCTGCATGCACTTTTTTCATGCGTTCCGGTGCATTTTTGGTAAGTTTTTGATGCAGTCCAGTGCTTTGTTTTCACCCCTCTTTTTTATTAACCACTTAAGCCCCGGACCATTTGGTAGCTAAAGGACCAGAGGTGAATTCAGAATTTTGCACTGCGCTGATTTAACTGTAAATTGTGCGGACATGCAATGTTGTACCCAAACGAAATTTGCGTCCTTTTCTTCCCACAAATAGAGCTTTATTTTAATGGTATTTGATTGCCTCTGCAATTTTTATTTTTTGCGATATAAACGGAAAAAGACCGAAAATTTTGAAAAAAAAAGATATTTTCTAATTTTTGTTATAAGAAAAATCGAATAAACTCAATTTTAGTCATACATTTAGGCCAAAATGTATTCAGCCACATGTCTTTAGTAAAAAAAATGTCAATAAGCGTATATTTATCAGTTTGCGCAAAAGTTATAGCGTTTACAAACTAGGGTACATTTTCTGGAATTTACACAGCTTTTAATTTATGACTGCCTATCTCATTTCTTGAGGTGCTAAAATGACAGGGCAGTACAAAACCCCCCCAAATGACCCCATTTTAGAAAGTAGACACCCCAAGGAAATTGCTGAGAGGCATGTTGAGCCCATTGAATATTTTTTTTTTGTCCCAAGTGATTGAATAATGACAAAAAAAAATGACAAAAAGTTGTCACTAAATGATATATTGCTCACACATGCCATGGTTATATGTGGAATTGCACCCCAAAATACATTCTGCTGCTTCTCCTGAGTACGGGGATACCATATGTGTGGGACTTTTTAGGAGCCTAGCCACGTACGGGACCCCGGAAACCAAGCACCGCCTTCAGGATTTCTAAGGGCGCAAATTTTTGATTTCACTCCTCACTACCTATCACAGTTTTGAAGGCCATAAAATGCCAAAATAGCACAAAACCCCCCCAAATGACCCCATTTTAGAAAGTAGACACCCCAAGGAAATTGCTGAGAGGCCTGTTGAGCCCATTGAATATTTTTTTTTGTCCCAAGTGATTGAATAATGACAAAAAAAAAAATTACAAAAAGTTGTCACTAAATGATATATTGCTCACACATACCATGGTTATATGTGGAATTACACCCCAAAATACATTCTGCTGCTTCTCCTGAGTACGAGCATACCACATGTGTGGGACTTTTTAGGAGCCTAGCCACGTACGGGACCCCGGAAACCAAGCACCGCCTCCAGGATTTCTAAGGGCGCAAATTTTTGATTTCACTCCTCACTACCTATCACAGTTTTGAAGGCCATAAAATGCCAAAATAGCACAAAAACCCCCCAAATGACCCCATTTTGGAAAGTAGACACCCCAAGCTGTTTGCTGAGAGGCATGGTGAGTATTTTACAGCTCTCATTTGTTTTTGAAAATGAAGAAAGAACATTTTTTTTTTTTTTCTTTTTTTTTTCAATTTTCAAAACTTTGTGACAAAAAGCGAGATCTGCAAAATACTCACAATACCTCTCAGCAAATAGCTTGGGGTGTCTACTTTCCAAAATGGGGTCATTTGGGGGGTTTTGTGCCATCTGGGCATTCCATGGCCTCCGAAACTGTGATAGGCAGTGAGAAGTGAAATCAAAAATTGACACCCTTAGAAAGCCTGAAGGCGGTGATTGGTTTTTGGGGTCCCGTACGCGGCTAGGCTCCCAAAAAGTCTCACACATGTGGTATCCCCGTACTCAGGAGAAGCAACAGAATGTATTTTGGGGTGTAATTCCACATATGCCCATGGCATGTTTGAGCAATATATCATTTAGTGACAACTTTTTGCAAAAAAAAAACAAAAATTTTTATTTTTTCCGCAACTTGTGTCAACATATAAAATATTCCATGGACTCGACATGCCTCTCAGTATATAGCTTGGGGTGTCTACTTTCCAAAATGGGGTCATTTGGGGGGGTTTTGAACTGTTCTGGCATTTTATACACAACATTAGGAAGCTTACATCCACTCTTCTAACCACTTGAAGACAAAGCCCTTTTTGACACTTTTTGTTTACATGAAAACATATTTTTTTTGCAAGAAAATTATGTTGAACCCCCAAACATTATATATATTTTTAAAGCAAAGGCCCTACAGAATAAAATGGTGGGTGTTGCATTTTTTTTTTCTACACAGTATTTGCGCAGTGATTTTTCAAACGCATTTTTTGGGGAAAAAATACACTTTTTTAATTTTAATGCACTAAAACACACTATATTGCCCAAATGTTTGATGAAATAAAAAAGATGATCTTAGGCCGAGTACATAGATACCAAACACGACATGCTTTAAAATTTCGCACAAACGCGCATTGGCGACAAACTACATACATTTTTAAAAGCCTTTAAAAGCATTTACAGGTTACCCCGTTAGATTTACAGAGGAGGTCTACTGCTAAAATTACTGCCCTCGATCTGACCTTCGCGGTGATACCTCACATGCATGGTGCAATTGCTGTTTACATATGACGCCAGACCGACGCTTGCGTTCGCCATTGGGCAAGAGCAGGGCAGGACAGGGGTGCTTTTTTTTTTTTTTTATTATTAATTTTGCTTTTTTATTTTATTTTTTAAACTGTTGCTTCCATATTTATTTATTTGTATCACTTTTATTGTTATCTCAGGGAATGTAAATATCCCCTATGATAGCAATAGGTAATGACAGGTACTCTTTTTTGAAAAAACTGGGGTCTATTGGACCCTAGATCTTTCCTCTGCCCTCAAAGCATCTGACCACACCAAGATCGGTGTGATAAAATGCTTTCCCAATTTCCCAATGGCGCTTTTTATATCCGGGGGGGGACATTCCCTCCCACTGCTTGTAAAAGCAGTCCAGAGGCTAATTAGCCACTAGGATTGCTTTTACATGAAAGCCGGCCGCTGGCTGAAAAGAATGATACCAAGATAATACCTAAACCCGCAGGCATCATTCTGGTATAAACATTCAAAGTCCAGCAACATACCAGTACGTTGCTGGTCCTTGTTGGACATGTATTGTAATCTTTTTTTTCATGCAGCCTGTTGGCTGAACGAAAAAAAAAGATTGATCGGTGGGTATGCCCACCATTAGAATATCGCCCTTCATCCACCCACTTCTAATGATGGGCATACATGCACCATTTATATATGCCGAAGCATGGGGGAATCTTCTCGCAAAAGTTATGCCGCGTACACATGGTCAGACTTTTCCACGGGCAAGCCTCCGTCGGAATTTCGACCGTATGTACGTGGCATTAGGAGCAAAATCGCTCCTCCGCTCCTCTGCCCCTGCTGCCCCAATGCTTCGGCATATATGCTTTTTTTTTAACTGTGGTGGTGAAATCACCTCCTACAGCACTGGAGTCGCAGGGATCAGGCCTGTCTCTGCAAACGCTGCAGTTATGTGTGTTGTGTTTTGCAAGTGACAGTGATCGATCGATACTGCACTTCGGTGGCCTGGGCTGGACGGAGGGGCAAAACGCAGGTGCTAGCAGGTAACTGGGCTGATCCCGCTAACACTGCGTTTTTGGGAACCCTAAACTGCTGGGGACGCTAGTATAGATCTGATCAGATCAGATATCGAGCTGATCAGATACTATACCACTAAGGGGGGTGTATGCTTCACGTGTGGGTGTTAGCGCTACTGGCACTAACCTGACGCTGCCTGGGGTGTGACTCAGACCCTCTCTGACGCTAAAACCTAATTGATATCATCCGCCGGGCGATCAGGGGTTTAAACCTTTATTGGGTTATATACGGCGGGTGCCCTGACACTATAAAAAGCAAACTAACTAACCAGCGTCACCCGTAACACTTATATGATGATCACTGGTGAAAGGGTTAACTAGGGGCAATTAGGGGGTTAAAACCTTTATTAGGTAATATATGGGGGTACCTGACGCTATATAAAAACCTGACGGCGAACCTAAAAAAAAATTACTGGCTACCTATCGGCATCACCGACACTAAGACAACGATCATAAAAACGATTGCTTAGCGACAGTGGTGATAGGGGGTGAAAGGGTTACCTGGGGGGCAATCAGGGGGTTAAACCTTTATTATATAATATATGGGGGTACCTGACGCTCTAAAAACCTGCGGCGAACCTAAAAAAAAATACTGGCTACCGATCAGCATCACCGACGCTAAGATATCGATCAGAAAAATGATCGCATAGTGACGGCGGTGCTAGGGGGTGAAAGGGTTACCTGGGGGGTGATCAAGGGGGTTACACCTTTATTAGGTAATATATGGGGGTACCCGACGCTATAAAAACCTGCGGCGAACCTAAAAAAAATTACTGGCTACCGATCAGCATCGCCGACGCTAAGACATCGATCAGAAAAATTATCGCTTAGTGACAGTGGTGATAGGGGGTGAAAGGGTTACCTGGGGGGCGATCAAGGGGGTTAAACCTTCATTAGGTAATATATGGGGGTACCCGACGCTATAAAAACCTGCGGCGAACCTAAAAAAAATTACTGGCTACCGATCAGCATCACCGACGCTAAGACATCGATCAGAAAAATGATTGCTTAGTGACGGCGGTGCTAGGGGGTGAAAGGGTTATCTGGGGGGTGATCAAGGGGTTAAACCTTTATTAGGGGGGGGTTAGGGGGCTACACTGGACCTAAAACTAAATGTAGTGACACTTTTACAGTCACAAATGTCACTGATTGCAGTGATCACTAAATAAATGGTCACTGCAATCAGTGACACTGTGACTGGGGGCTGGGGGGGGCTGGGGGGTGATCTGGGGGTGTCTGGGGGGGCAATTTATGTGCCTATGTGTCCTGGTGTCAGTGTGCTGTTTTGTGTACTAACCTGCATCTTCTCCTGTACGGCGCTCGGTATATGTGAGCGCCGCAGGAGAGATGACATCACTTCCTCCTTCCTGGCAGGCAGGGGAAGCTCTCTCATTCGCCGGGAGCGATCGAGAGGGGGTGGCCGGAATCGAACGGCCGTCCCCTCATGCCGGATCGCTCCCGAAGGTAAAACGACCACCCACTGTAAAGAAGGGGGGTCCGATCGGACCCCCCAACTATACAAAGGCAATCACGTATATGTACGTGATTCTGCCTGTCGGTGCCATTCTGCCGACGTATATTTACAGTGGGCGGTCGTTAAGTGGTTAACCATAGATAAGGACAAGTGTGTTCCAGTGCGTTTTTGGTGCATTTAGGTGTGTTCCTGTGTGTTCCAGTGCGTTTATGATGCGTTTTGATGCGTTCCAGTACAGTCCAGTGCAGGTAAAATGCAGCATGTTCTACTTTTTTGGTGGAACTGGAACGCACTGGAACAAGCACTGCCATTTAGAACCATATAACCAACTTTCCATGCATTTTGGATGCATAAAAAACGCAATGGACTGCATGTGGTGTGAAATGGCCCTTAAGCAATTTGGCATATTTAACCACTTCGCATCTGGGCCAATTCTGACACTTCGCTCCTACATGTAAAAAGCCTAATTTTTTTGCTAGAAAATTACATATAACCCCCAAACACTATATATATTTTTTTAGCAAAGACCCTAGAGAATACAATGGCGGTCATTGAAACTTTTTATCTCGCACGGTATTTGCGCAATAATTTTTCAAACGCATTTTTTTTGGAATAAAAACGGTTTCATGAATTAAAAAATATTAAAACATTAAAGTTAGCCCAATTTTTTTGCATAATGTGAAAGATGAAGTTACGCCGAGGAAATAGATACCCAACATGTCACCCTTCAAAATTGTACACGCTCGTGGAATGGCGCCAAACTTCGGTACTTAAAAATCCTCATGGGCGACGCTTTAAATTTTTTTACTGGTCACATGTTTTGAGTTACAGAGGAGGTCTAGGGCTAGAATTATTGCTCTCGCTCTAACGTTCGCTACGATACCTCACATGTGTGTTCTGAACACCGTTTTCATATGTGGGCGGGACTTACGTATGCGTTCGCTTCTGCGTACGAGCTACCGGGGACAGGGGCGCTTTACTTTTTTTTTTTTATTATTTATTGTTAATTTTACTTTTAACTTTTTACTTTGACAGTTAGAAAAAAAAAAAAAAAAAAAGATCACTTTTATTCCTATTACAAGGAATGTAAACATCCCTTGTAATAGGAATAAGCATGACAGGTCCTCTTTACAGTGAGATATGGGGTCAATAAGACCCCACATCTCACCTCTAGGCTGGGAAGCCTGAAATAAAAAAATAAAAAAACGATCACCGCTTCCTAGCCGAAGCGGCGCCGTTTTTTTGAATGCAGAGGCCGGGCGTGACGTCATAACATCGCGCCCGGCCTCCGAACGATCATAGAGACTCTGGCGACCATCTGGTCCGCCGGAAATCTCTATGGTTAGAAGCCGGGGCCGGCGGATCCTGTCACCGACTCACCGATCGCTCAGGTGAGTCGGTAGAAGCACCGGAGGGCGGCGGGAGGGGGGGACGTCCCCTCTCGCTGCCTGTAAGAACGATCAAGCGGCGGAACAGCCGCTATGCTCATTCTTACGGTACAGAGAATCGCCGGCTCTAAAAAACGATATCTGAATGATGCCTGTAGCTGCAACTTTGTAGCATGCTGGATGATGTGCTTAATTTTGGAAGGGGGGAGGGGGGTTATTTTTTTCTAGCTGCATTGGTGTTTTTCTGCACATGCCCAGCCAGTTATTTTTTTTTGGCGTGCTTTTTGTGTGTGAACAGCGCCTGGATATTTCTGGGCATGCTCACTCAGAGAGTGTTTTTATGGGTAAGAAATTGAAGGACATCTTAACATGTGTGCCCACTTTGAATTTCAGTCTCTACATTGGGAGAACTTGCATTTTGGGTGTTTCATGGACTGTGCATGTGTTTTCAATTGCCTCATTAGCACACAAACATATGTTATATAAAGCTCACAGAGCATTCGGTCGATTGCCTTAAGAAGAGGCAAGTGTGTGTGTGTGTGTGGGGGGGGTAAAATGTACATGTTGGTGTCCTTATCGAGTTTGTAACACATGTATTTTATTTGTTATGTCTTTGCAAAACAAGTTATTGCTTAACTTATGTGGATTGTATATTTTTGGTGTGGGGGAGATATGTTCCCCTGAAATAATTCTGATGTTGTTAATGTGTGTTGTTTGTTCACTTTGATTTAATTGTCTGCTGCATTTTTTTGGCCAAAAATTGCTCAAGATGTTGTGAGTCTGTAACTGTTTCAAATTGACCATGTTTTTTTATTTTGCCTTCCCTTTTGTTTTGTTGAACAATAAAATTAGATGTAAAGTTTTGATGTTTGTTTTGTGTTTTCTTTGCAACAAATGTGACAGCTGATTGGCATGTCAAAACAAAACAGGTGTGATTTGTCTACCATGGTGCCTTCATGGTAGTATATGTGAAAGGTTCTGGTTCTGTTTGGTTCTGTTGGACCTTCTTGGCTCGAGCTGGACTCAGGATCTGTGGAAGTCTCTCTGACCGGTCGGATATTCAAGACACCAATACACAGTGAATAGGTATACAAGAATATATCGTTTAATGGTTACATGTCCTTTTTATGCAAACCAAGGAAAGTTGCCTCCCTCGTCTGAACCAATCAGCAATAAGCAAAAACTTCATGAGTTAGACAAAAATAAATTCTAACAGGTTTTTTGACTTCTGCAAAAGCGGTCAGTTAACATACGTCAATTGTGGTCAAACTAAACATGTTCTGACATTTGAAACAAGAAGATAAGAAACGCCAGATGTCAGTGCGGTCAACCTGTCAGTTAAAAGCAGAAGTGAGATAAACTTTTTCCCGGAAAAAGCCTAACCACAAAGTCACATTTCAACCTATATATACATGCCTGTCAGTTACACAGAAGAAAGATTAGCTTGACCACAAAAGTCACATCTTGTTCACACTCATGTCAGAGAAACATTTTCTGTAAAATATATATATATTTGAGGAGAACTCTAACCATGAATATTGGTTCATGATCTTCTTATACCTTACAACCCCTCCTTATGATCATGGCTTCAAGAATTGAAGCCCATCGATCATTGGATTATTCATTATACCATTTTTGTTTAGTATGTACCGTGGACATCATCAAGATTGTTTCCTTAGAACCCTGTTTCTTTTTACTAGTGATCTTTCCAATTGTCCAGACAATTAATTTAAATACTAAATATAACAGTAGAATGAAGATTAACACCATTACTACTGTTATAGCCATTTGTCTGAGAAATGAGAAAATACCTGTGCCCCCGAATCCTCCCTCTCCAAAGGGGCTCCATGTTTTCACGATATCCCTCGCCTCCTGTTGCAATTTATTTACCTCTTTCCTATGTTGGGCAATTACATCATAGTAATCAGGAATCTCAACAGATGTGTTATGGATCCAAGTGCAGCACTCATAATCCTCCGTAACTTCACACAGGCCAGTGAGTGCAGCACTCATGCTTTCAATAGCAAGATCATGAAGTTCTAATTGTTTTCTGATTGCTCTAGTTTCAATGTTTAAACTAGTAATATCATCAGAGTTCTTTACTAATACATCATCTATAATATTTGTATAATTATTAAGCCTTTTCATTAAATCTATCCCCCAACCTGTCCAGGAAGGGAACCAGGCCCAAGCCATATCTTTTTTGAAAAATAACTCCCTTTTATTTCTGTGTTTGAGGGGGTACCTAGGATGCATGCTAGCTTCAAGGAGGTGTGTTCCCTTGCTATCTCCTACTATGTCCATAATGGGGACTAGGGATGCAAGATAACACCATCCTTGGGGTTCAGTGGGGATCCAAGGGTGACAACTTTTTCCACAACAAAAATAAATACTGTCGACTAGAGCCAAAGGTTGTTTGTTAAATATTGTCATCATTTCATCGGAAAAATCAGAGAAGGTTAAACTTGACAATAATTTTCCTACTGTGGAAGTGGAACTGGAGTTAAGAAAGTTTATTAGAGTGGAGTTTAGGGCAGGTTCTGAAGTATGAAAGAAAGGGCTTTCAATTGAAGTCATTGAAAAGTTAATTGTAGCTTGTTGGCACACTTTAGCTCCCTTTGTGGAGTTTCCCAACCTAAAACACCAGTCTGGGGAATGACTTCTACCAATAATTTGGAAAGTAAGGTTATTATCTGAATGCGTTCTTGCGACATTTGTAAGGACGACAGGTGGTGTGCCGTTTAGGAGAGGGGTGAAGTTTAGAGGTACTGCCATTAGGGGGATCCTAGCAGTGCTAGGATGGAGTTTACTACATATCCAACATTTTTCATATCCTGATTTTTGAGCATAAGCATACTTAAATTTAAGCAGCAGCATTTTACCACTAAAATTGTCTTCCATACTTCTTTTTGGTCTGTTAGAATTATCTGATCAACAGTGTCCTACGAGTATGAGCATTAAAATAAACAATGTAGTTATTAAGGAAAAAAGAAAAAGTTTTGCCGAAGTGACCCCTCCTTTTTGACCATTAGTGTCTATGGGTATGGAACTCTGAGTTTCTTGTTTTTTATAGTCCACTAGGGAGTATTTTCCGGATCCTTTTCTGCAATACTCTCCAGAACAGAGGTCTTTCTCTTCTCCTTCACCTTCTTCCAGTTTCCCTTCGGAAATGTCTTTAGTCTGGATGCATGGATCCATTGTGGTCCTTGATCTGTAAGAACAGCTGTTCTGGCAACCTTCAGAATTTCAAATGGTCCTTGGAAGATAGGGCCTGGTTGTTTCCGGACAGCAAGTTGTTTTATCAGTACTTTGTCTCCTGGGATATACGGATGTGTAGGCTCTGTGGAGAGAGGAGGAAAAGTGACAGCAACCTTGTCCTCTGTTTCACTAAGGCTACTTACCAGATGTTTCACGTACTCTTCCTGTAAAGAATAAAGATTAGCCTCCTCTCCCTCATCAGGTTTCCTCTGTGCTGGCCTACCCATAAGTATCTCAAAAGGAGATATTCCTGTTCTGTGGGGGGTAGTCCTGATTTGATATAAGACTGCTGGCAAGTAATTTAACCAGTTTTTCATTGTGCCACCTGTTGCTTTTTTCAATTTGTCTTTTATGGTTCTGTTCATTCTTTCCTCTACTCCTGAGCTCCTTCACTAAGGCCGAGGTAAATGCTGGACCTTGATCTGACCATATAGTGGCCGGAAGGCCAAACCTACAGGTCCACTGATTTATTAGTACTCTAGCTGTCTCTCCTGTGGTAGGGATTGCTTCTACCCATCCTGTAAATCTGTCAACTATAACCAAAAGTTATTCTAAATTGCCCTTCTGTGTGGGGACTTGTGTGTAATCTAGGGATTCTATCATGTGGTGCACCCCTTTTATTCCCTATTATTCCCTCCTTGGTTGAACAAAGTCCAGTAGGATTTTTTGTCAACCCGTGTACCCATATCTGCTGTCAGTGTAAATGTTTACATCTTTTCCTTCAAAAATCTGACAAACCATAGTTATAGCAATGAGTTCTGCAATCTGGACTGAACTAGCATTCAGAGATTTGGCTTCAATCATTATATCTGGCAATTGAACAATGGCATAACCAGTTTGATAAGTTTTGTCATCAGGTCGGGAGCAGCTGCCATCTACATAAACATTTTCCGCATTTGGATACGGAACATCTGTGAGGTCTGGTCTAGGGAGGGTAGTTTCTGCAAGTACCTCAGTGCAATCGTGTTCCTGAATGTAAAAACCTAATGGGCTTTGAGGTTTCTGAACATGATTTTATGGTTGGATTATGTGTTTTTAGCAAGATAATCTCATAGCCGCTGCACCTTTGCGTTGTCATGTGTTGTGTGTTCATGTTTGTCATGAGGTGTGTAGTATACAGTGTGAGGTCATGTCCCAGAACCACATTTTAAGCCTCTTTTACTGCCATTGCACAGGCTGCTACAGCCTGTAAGCAATGTGGCATACCTTGAACTTGATCTGGAAGTTTCTTTGAGATGTATGATACGGGTCTCAGAGAATTCCCATGTGATTGTGCTAGGACTGCTGCAACCGTAGGTCCAGATACCACACAGTACAATGAAAAAGGCCCTGTGCACTCTATAAGTCCCAATGCAGGGGCTTGCCTTAGAGAGCTGATTAATGCTGTGAAAGCCTTAACCCTCTCTGTTGTCCAATCAATAAACTTTGGGGCATCCTGCAGGGTAGCAGACCTTAGGATAGAATCATAATAAGAGCAATCAGGTATCCACTGCCTGCAGTATATTATGGACCCTAGGAAAGAGAGAAGCGCTGACTTGTCTCTTGGTGGACTCCAGGAGGACAGTGCCTTGACTCGAGCTGGTGACACCAAACGTTCGGTTCAGATTATACACCCCAAGTACTCAACCTGCGACCTGCACCACTGGATCTCTTTGCGAGACACCAAGTGACCTTTTGAGGCGAGGTGAGTTAGTAGGTGTTCTGAGTCCTCCGCACAGCTGACCTCATTTTCATTACACAGCAATAGGACATCCACATACTGAAGCAACACTGAGCCTTCTTTTGGTACCCAATCGCTCAAAGATCGATTCAAGACCATGGAGCACGCTGCAGGACTGTTCGCAAAGCCTTGCGGGAGCCTAGCCCAGGTTTAAAGTAATTTTGGGCTTCCTCTGCAACAGGTATGGAAGAGAACACGATACTTAAATCAATGACCATGTAGATCTTGGACGTTGCCGGTATCTCACAAAATATTGTAGCAATATCCGCAACAAAAGGTGGAAGGGGGACAATAGCTTTGTGCAGGGCCCTTTGGTCCTGTACAAAGCGCCATTCACCACTGGCTTTGACTGGGTGAATGGGGGTGTTCCAGGGACTGATTGTATGTTTCAGTATTCCTTCTGCTAAATATTGCTTTATTTGTGGTGCTATGCCTGCAATTTTTCCTTCTGACAGGGGATATTGTTTTTGGTAATGTACTACTGCTCCTTCCCCAATGATGGGCTTGTATGGTGTACAATGTATGCAGTGCCCATATAGGGTGTGCTTTAAGGTGTGCCGATAGTAACATAAAGTACCCTCTAAAATCCTGTCTTTTTTGGGTTAGACAAATCACAGATTTCTGATGTAGCTAGCAGGCCCCCATCTTTTGTAAATTTGATGTGAATGTTTAAACTTGACATTAAGTCTCTTCCCAGAGGAAGTGGTCAGTCAGAATGGCAAAACTCATTTAAAAAGATGTTGGTCATGAACTGTACCAACGGGCAATCTACCTCTTCCCATATTACCCCTGCGGTTAGCTGCCCTACTTGTTCCTCTCCTAAGGGGGCATTCTGACTTCCAATGTCCCATGTCCCTGCATGTGAAATAACCCTGCTGGTTATCCTGGGGATATGCTTGGTATTGTGCTTGTTGGGATTGTTGGGGAACTGGTTTTGTATAAGGGACAACCATTTGTGCAGCAGCTAACTGCGGGCTTTCTATCTGTTCGGGGTTAAATGAGGGAAATACCCCTCCTTTTGTAGTGAATAAGCCAGAGGATGCACGCTTTTTTTAATGTCTTCGAGAAAGGCATCAGGTTTTAATGTTGACCAATTGGGGGTAATTAATTTAAGTAACTCTGTTGTTTTGGGATCTCCCCCGGACATGACTGTGCTCACATACAGTTCAGCGTTCTCCATTCCTGTATCTTTGTATAACTGGTGTACCCGTTTACAAAATGAATAAAAGTTTTCTCCCGGTCCCTGCTTTGCAGTGCACATTATCTGCAAAGCGCTCTCTCCTTTGTAACTTTACTGCCAAACAGCTGTCACAGCTGCCCAAAATGATTCCCATCCCTTTGCCTTTTTAAAGGGGTCATTATCAGCAAATAATGTCTTAACTTCTACATCGCAGATGGGATCTGGATCCACTGTCTGTACTATTATTTCACAGTCATCGGAATTCATGCCAGTGCCCGCGCAATGTCTCTGTAAGAACAGAGCTGCCTCTCTGGGGTGTTTGCGTGGCTTTGGGCAAAGATCTTTAATATCCCTTAACGTCCCGAGGGGGAGTGGGATATGGACCGGGGTTTCTCCCATGTGAATAACGGGGAATTTGAGGGCTTCTATCCCCGAGGTCAAGCCACCCACTGCCTCATCATCCTTATCCTCCTCAGCTTTCCTTCTATCACTTTTTCTTCATCTTCCTCTTTTTTTAATACACTGTTCTTCCTCCTTTACTAATTGACTTAAACGTTCCTGTATCTGTCTTCTATCGTCCCCCTCCCGTAACCAATTAGTTCCCTTTTGTTTAGCTATGGTTAATACTCCTGCTATAACATTTGGATCTAACGAGGGGTATATTTTCTTTGGGACAAGGGATTCATTTTTTACCATATGGAGGGGGTTTTTCTTGATAAAAATTAGGGGGAGCTGATGGACTTCCTATTGCGTCTTCTAATTGCTCTTTCTTTTCCATTTTTACACTTGCATATTTCTTTCTATATTCCTTCATACCCTTTGCCCAAATCTTACAACATTTAGTCACGTAATCTTTGTCAAGGTCTTTTATGGGATAATTATACTGTTTATGTTGGCCACATATTCTGGTCACTTCCTCCCACTCTTCCTCGGAACATGGTCTGTATTCCCCCAAACATGGCACTTCTAACTGATGTGCTCATTTTAAAACTAGTGACCAAAAAGGATCAGTATAATTTTTCCCATAATTGACTTTAATGTAATCAATCGGAGAGGGTTGGTGCTGCTTACCTTCAGCTTCCTTTCCTGCTTGATTACCCATTATAGCAAACAATAATACTTATACTTTAAAATTCAAAAATTTCTGTCTTGCTTTCTCTATTTCGTTCCAGGGGCGGAAAATGTCTTTAAACTTATGACAATTTATAGATTTATGACAAGGAACCCAGTGTTCTCCTTTTTTAAATACAACCAGACACTGTATTTCTGCTACACTTAGTCCCTCGAACACCGGACTGGGGGGTAGTATGTTGTGTATATTAAACCTTAACATATGTTGTTTTGATCCCTGGAACATAGGACCCTTGCCAATTTTGACATGATACCCCCCTGGAACAATTGCCACCAATGTCGTGGTCTTCCCTTTATAAGCAAACAATAAACCAGTTTTACATTCAGGACAACAATATACAATTGACATTTAAAAAGTAACCCTTTTTTGTGTACACCTTTAGATATAGAGTTTCCACAGATCCGTCCTATGTATAGAAGAATTTAAGATTCTTTCTCAATCTAATAACCTGGTCTGGCCAACCTAGCGAGACCCTCTGTATCTATTCTAAATCTACCTTTCAATCTTAACAGAGTCCCAGAAAACTTGTAGTTTTCTCGAGAGTCTACTTTATGGTGAACCAATTGACAAGGCAAGACTGTTGTTCCCAATAATAATTAAAGGGGGTCTTACCTGTTCAATTGGATCATCCCACTTCTGACACCACTGAAAGGTTCTGGTTCTGTTTGGTTCTGTTGGACCTTCTTGGCTCGAGCTGGACTCAGGTTCTGTGGAAGTCTCTCTGACCGGTCGGATATTCAAGACTCCAATACACAGTGAATAGTGTGAGGGGGTTAGCTCGGCAGCGGGTATGTGTGACCCCCGGGATGGGCTCCCCACCCAAAAACAGGCCCAGCAGACGGAGGTTGTGGTTTTCAAAATCAAAAAGGTGCGGTTTATTTTCTATTTACAGTGACAAAAACACAGCAAGGCAAAAAAAACATAAACAAAATAAATCCTGGTCAACTTGACCTCTGACTAAACATACAGGTTTCCTAACTAACAACTGGGATCAGCCTAGTGCTGTCCTAGTCCCTGGTTTTAAATGTCCAAGCAAAATATAGCCACACAGGCTTTCTCTCACCGCACAGGGGTTCACTCTCCCTAGACAGTCCACACAGGTCTGGTTCCAGGCATGAGCTAACATCTAATGAAGCTGGGCTTTCTTATAGAGGCCTAAATGAGCTGACAAGGTTCAGCTGGTCTCATCAACTCCCTGTCTGCACGACGCCCAGCCCTCTCCCTAGAGGTATGAGTCATCCATGAGCACACTAGCCTTATACAACTCTCCACCTAGTTGTACAAATCGGCGTAAAGCCTGAATCTGGGCGAAATATATCTACCCCCCTGGATGCAACCAGGTGACTTTACCTTCCTGCTGTCACATACCCCCCCCTCTTGTTTTAACCTCGGGGTTGGAACACCAGCAATCAGGCATTCATGTACTCGAGACAAAGCATCCACATTCCCCATTTGAACGCCAGGGCGATGCTTTACTGTGAAGTTGAATTCCTGGAGGGCCAGGAACCACCTATTCACTCTTCTATTTGTTTCCTTGTTTTGAGCCATCCACTTTAACGGAGCGTGATCCGTAACCATGTCAAAGTGCCTACCTAGCAGGTAGTACCGAAGGGAATCTAGAGCCCACTTCACCGCTAAACACTCCTTTTCAACGGTGGCGTAATTTACCTCATGGGACTTCAACTTCCTGCTGAGGTAAATGACTGGGTGCTCTTCCCCGTTCCAGACCTGGGACAATACTGCTCCTAACCCCACATCTGACGCATCACTTTGTACGACAAAGTCTCTAGAGAAGTCGGGTGAGTACAACACTGGCTGGCTACATAAGGCTTGTTTCAAGAATTGGAATGCTGCCTCAGCCTCGGGGGTCCATTTAATCATGACCGACCCTTTCCCCTTCGTCAGGTTGGTTAGGGGCACAGCCTTAGAAGCAAAGTGGGGAATGAATCGCCGATAATACCCAGCGATTCCCAGAAAGGCTCGTACCTGCTTCTTGCTGTTGGGACGTGGCCAACTCTGGATGGCCTCAACTTTGTTGAGTTGGGGTTTTATTACTCCCCTCCCAATGGTGTACCCAAGATATTTGGCCTCCTCCTGCCCAATGGTACACTTCTTGGGGTTAGCCGTAAACCCTGCTTCCCGAACAGAGTCCAGGACTGCTTGCACTTTTGGCAGATGTGAGGCCCAATCTGTGCTATGGACAATTATGTCATCCAGGTAAGCCGCAGCATACTTCCGATGGGGCCTCAGCATCTGGTCCATTTTCCGCTGGAATGTGGCCGGCGCATTCTGTAACCCGAACGGCATTCTTTTATATTGGAACGCCCCGTCTGGGGTTACAAATGCGGTTTTCTCTTTGGCCGACTTGGCCAGGGGGATTTGCCAATACCCTTTTGTGAGGTCAAGAGTCGTCATGTATCGGGCTGTTCCCAGCCGGTCGATCAACTCATCTATACGTGGCATGGGGTAGGTGTCAAATTTTGTAACTTTGTTCAACTGACGAAAATCGTTACAAAATCGCCAGCTCCCATCCGGTTTAGGCACCAACACGATGGGACTAGACCAATCACTTTGGGACTCCTCTATCACCCCTAAGTTCAGCATTTTCTGTACTTCCTCCCGTATTGCCTCCCGTCGGGCCTCTGGGATCCGATAGGGTTTTAACTTCACCCTTTCACCGGGCGGGGTAATAATGTCATGCTCTACCCCAGATGTTTGTCCCGGCAGCTCAGAGAATACCTCCTTGTTGCGAAGCACAAACTCCTTAACCTCCTGTTGTTGGGGTTGTGACAAGGTGGCTGCGATTCCAACCTCAGGAATCACGCAACCAGTTTGAGCTGGTGACCAAGTGTCTGCGACTAGGGACTCTCTATCCCTCCAGGCTTTCAACAGATTAACGTGATAGATCTGTTCGGGCTTTCGCCTTCCTGGTTGTCTGACCTTGTAATTCACTTCGCTCACTTTTTCCATTATCTCGTAGGGGCCTTGCCATTTGGCAAGGAATTTACTTTCAACCGTAGGGACAAGTACCAATATCCTATCCCCCGGGGAAAAGGTACGGGTCTTGGCTCCACGGTTGTACACTCTCTGCTGTGCCAACTGCGCTTGGGCCAAATGTTCCTTCACGATGGGCATTACCTGTGCAATTCGATCTTGCATCAGGGCGACATGCTCAATCACACTCCTGTGGGGAGAACTCTCACTTTCCCAAGTTTCCTTGGCAATATCCAACAGCCCTCTTGGGTGTCTCCCATACAGTAACTCAAAGGGGGAGAATCCCGTAGAGGATTGGGGCACCTCCCTAATAGCAAACATCAAATAAGGAAGTAGACAGTCCCAATCCCTTCCATCTCTATCCACCACTTTCTTCAACATTTGTTTTAGGGTTTTGTTGAATCTTTCAACCAGCCCATCGGTTTGGGGGTGATACACAGATGTACGCAATTGCGTCACTTTGAACAATTTACACAGCTCTTTCATAACCCGGGACATAAAGGGTGTACCTTGGTCCGTAAGCAGTTCTTTACAAATACCCACCCGGCTAAAAACAAGAGATAGCTCTTTGGCTATGGTTTTGGCCGAGGTATTTCTGAGAGGGATCGCTTCTGGATAACGGGTGGCATAGTCCATTATAACCAATATGTACTGGTGCCCCCTAGCGGACTTGATTATAGGACCTACCAAATCCATTGCGATTCTCTCAAACGGGACCTCAATGATGGGTAGAGGGACCAGCGGGCTACGGAAATGTGGCATCGGGGCCGACCTCTGACACACAGGGCAGGAGGAACAATAATTTTCTATGTCCTTCATCACCCCAGGCCAATAGAATCTCTGTAATACCCTCTCTCGGGTTTTCTCTGTCCCCAGATGACCTCCAAGAATGTGCCCATGGGCCAACTCCAACACCAACTTCCTGTAAGGTTTGGGCACCACAAGCTGCTCAACGGTTTCTTCTGCCCTTTTTGCCACCCGATACAGTAGGTCCTTCTCTACGCTGAAGTATGGGTAAGTGCCGGTATTATCTGGGTTCACTAACTCGCCATCTATTTTCACTACGTTTTCCCGTGCCTTTATTAGGGCGGGGTCTTTCAACTGTTCTGTGGCAAAGTTTTCCCTGTGAACCTCAAGATCAGAAAACTCCACAGACGGTAGGTTTTCGTCTGAGGAGGTGGGCTCCTCTCCAGTTTCTTGAGTCTCCCCTGCCAATACTGACAAGGGAAATTCCGGAGAGTCCTCACCACTCTCAGGGGAGTTCTGGCTATCACATTCCTGGTACATAGGGGCACCAGTGGGGGGCTCAGGATCATCCCACAGTTCCCAGAACTTCGGAAAATCCCTTCCCACAATGGCGTCATGCGGTAACTGAGATACTAAGCCCACTGGATGAGAGAGGGTACCTTTGGGGGTCTCGAAACACACTGTAGTCACTGGATACTCTCGGGTGTCCCCATGCACACAAATAACGGCTACCTTGCTATTCCCAGAGACCTCTGTTTTAACTAACTCAGCCTTTATCAGGGTCACAAGGCTACCTGAATCCAGCAATACCACAACATTTCTACCATTAATACACATTTTGCATAAATGTTTCTCAGTTCCCCGAATGGCAGTGCATGCGACTGTCGCACACAGCGACTGACGTCTGCCCGTCAGAAAGTCACACTGCATGGGTTCCTCCACAACCGGGCAATTTGCTGCAATATGTCCCGCTTGCCGGCAGCGGTAGCAAACGATCCTTCTTGCGGCCTCTTGAGCCGCTGATTTCCCAGGCTGTTCTCGCCAAACTTGGGGTAGAGCTCCCACCCTCTCACTCTCTCCACCCTCACCCCTTGGAATCCTCTTATCCGCCCCTGGGGATGGTCTGGTCTTAGGGTGGAAAGTCCGAGTGTCTCTGGAAGAGGCCGTCAGGTTCTCTGTAGCCAAGTATTTCTCCACACGATCCACAAGACCATCGGCCGTCTCTAGGTCTCCATGGCTTACCCACTTTTGGATGGCAGTAGGAAGAGCTCTCAAAAACCGATCCATTACAACACGTTCCACAATCTTTGGTGCGGACAAAGTCTCTGGCTGTAGCCACTTTCTGCTCAGGTGAATGAGATCATACATTTGAGACCTGGGGGGTTTTCCAAGCTGGAAAGTCCAGTTATGCACACGCTGAGCCCGGACAGCCAGGGTGACACCCAGCCTTGCCAATATTTCAGCTTTTAGCATCACATAGTCTTTTGCTTGGTTAGGCTCTAGGTCATAGTAAGCTTTCTGCGATTCACCAGTTAACAGAGGAGCCACTAGTCCAGCCCACTGCTCCTCAGGCCACTTTTCTCTTTCAGCGGTCCTTTCAAATGTGGTCAAAAATACCTCTGGATCATCCTCTCCAGTCATTTTTGTCAATAAACGACTCACCCCAAAGGACGCGGTATTAGTGGGACGGCTTTCCTCACTGGTCTGCGGACGTTGCTGCATTACTGCTTCCATCTGTTGTTGTAGTCTCTGCTCTTGCTTCTGCAACAGGTCTATGAAGCGGGCCTCAGATTGCTGTTGGGCTTGTTGCTGAGCCTCCAGACTCTGTTGTAAAGTTGCAAGGCTCTGTTGATGAGCTTGCTGCTGGGCTGCAAGGCTCCTTTGCAAACCTGCATTTGTCTGCTGTTGATTGGCATTTGCTAGAGCCAGCTGTTTCAGTATCTCCTCCATGCTGGCTTAAAAAAAAACTGCCTGCATTCTCCACCAACTGTGAGGGGGTTAGCTCGGCAGCGGGTATGTGTGACCCCCGGGATGGGCTCCCCACCCAAAAACAGGCCCAGCAGACGGAGGTTGTGGTTTTCAAAATCAAAAAGGTGCGGTTTATTTTCTATTTACAGTGACAAAAACACAGCAAGGCAAAAAAAACATAAACAAAATAAATCCTGGTCAACTTGACCTCTGACTAAACATACAGGTTTCCTAACTAACAACTGGGATCAGCCTAGTGCTGTCCTAGTCCCTGGTTTTAAATGTCCAAGCAAAATATAGCCACACAGGCTTTCTCTCACCGCACAGGGGTTCACTCTCCCTAGACAGTCCACACAGGTCTGGTTCCAGGCATGAGCTAACATCTAATGAAGCTGGGCTTTCTTATAGAGGCCTAAATGAGCTGACAAGGTTCAGCTGGTCTCATCAACTCCCTGTCTGCACGACGCCCAGCCCTCTCCCTAGAGGTATGAGTCATCCATGAGCACACTAGCCTTATACAACTCTCCACCTAGTTGTACAAATCGGCGTAAAGCCTGAATCTGGGCGAAATATATCTACCCCCCTGGATGCAACCAGGTGACTTTACCTTCCTGCTGTCACAATAGGTATACAAGAATATATCGTTTAATGGTTACATGTCCTTTTTATGCAAACCAAGGAAAGTTGCCTCCCTCGTCTGAACCAATCAGCAATAAGCAAAAACTTCATGAGTTAGACAAAAATAAATTCTAACAGGTTTTTTGACTTCTGCAAAAGCGGTCAGTTAACATACGTCAATTGTGGTCAAACTAAACATGTTCTGACATTTGAAATAAGAAGATAAGAAACGCCAGATGTCAGTGCGGTCAACCTGTCAGTTAAAAGCAGAAGTGAGATAAACTTTTTCCCGGAAAAAGCCTAACCACAAAGTCACATTTCAACCTATATATACATGCCTGTCAGTTACACAGAAGAAAGATTAGCTTGACCACAAAAGTCACATCTTGTTCACACTCATGTCAGAGAAACATTTTCTGTAAAATATATATATATTTGAGGAGAACTCTAACCATGAATATTGGTTCATGATCTTCTTATACCTTACAATATGGATGTATTGTATTGTGTGCTGCCATGGAGCGTCACCAGGAAATGAAATACAGAGCGGTAAGTATTCAATTTTCCTTTTTTACTGCAGTGGTTCTCAGCCTCAGTCCTAAAGTACCCCCAACAGGACATGTTTTGTGAATTTATCTTATCGAGAATTGCTGTCCAAAAATCAAAACCATTGACTGTGATTTAAAGCACATGTGCAAGATGAAGGAAAACCTGCAAACATGGCCTGTTGGGGGTACTTAAGAAGCACTGATTTAGAGCACTGCACTTAAAAATAGCTCAAGGGCAGGCCATACAATTCTAATTGTGGGCATTTTGAGGGAAACAAAGTAAGTGTTAGAACCCCTGCGTGTGTTTTTTTTTTTTTTTTTTTTGGTAGTTTGGCCTTTGTCTCCTTTTCTTAACATTGGCTTCACTTCCTGTCACACAGCTAAACAGGAAGTGAAGGTAAAACCCTACCAATGGCTTTTCTTGGGGACACACAGATCAATCTAACTAGTGTCCCCATTAAGCAAATTGCACTCTAGCACTTTGTTGTGTACACCCCAAATCATTGGGTAGTTTGGGGTTTAGTAAAGACAAATCCACTCTGCAGTAAAAGTGTAGCTGCTGAAAATCTGAGGGAAAGTACTGGTGATTGGATGTTACAATCATGTAAAAGCAAAGATGTTTTTTTTTTGGCTTGCATGTCCCCCTCAGATATACAGCAAGTGCACTTGTAGTGCAAAGTAGATTTGCCTTTAGTAAATAAACCCCACAGTCCAAACTACCTAATAATAATTTGTGGTGTACCCCGCAATGTGCATAATGGGGAAAGTATTTAGACTGACCTGTGTGTCCCCAAGGAAAGACATTGTTAGGGATTTTCCCTCACTTCCTGTGTGGCTATGTGACAGGAAGTGAATTATTTGGAAGGATAAAGTGGCCAAATTATTTAGTTTAACTTTTCAAAGACTCATTCCTAAGTTGAATTGTGATGCATGTCAATGGCCCATTTAGACCCTCTTTAATCACTTGAGATCAGCGCTATAACTGATCGACGGCCACAGCATGGTCCTCAATTGCCGGGAGTCCGTCAATAAACATCCTCCCCTTTGCGCGCGCTGTGGTCACAGAGTCACTGTGACTTGGGTGATGACAGATCCGAGTAAGGGGCCGATTCCTGCCCTTTACCATGTGATCAGCTGTCAGCAAATGACAGCTGATCACGTGATGTAAACAAAAGCTGGGTAATGGTTTTTGTTTTCTCCTTGTGCTGACAGCGTGAGCATAAAAAAAAGGAAATCACCGGCTTATGTGCAAGGGACATGGGGCCCGAAGAGGAAGAGGCAATTCTGCATCATCTGTGACAATTAGTAGCCCCTGCCAGTGCCACCTATCAATGCCCACCACTGGTGCCAATCAGTGGCACCTATCAGTGCCCATCACTGCCAACTATCATTGCCACCTAGCAGTGCCACTTCTCACTGCCCACCAGTGCCAAATAGCAATGCCACCTCTCAGTGCCCACCCTTGCCACCTTATCGGTGCCCATCAGTGCAGTCTCATCAGTGTACATCAATGAAGAAGAAAAATTATCTTTTTTAAAAATATTAACCAGTTTCCTACCGCCCACCGTCAAATGACATCCTTGGCTTTGTGCGGTGACATCTGAATGATGCCTGCAGTTGCAGGCATCATTCAGATATCATTCTTTTCAGCCGGCGATTCTGTGCACAATAAAAATCATAGTGGCAGTTCCGCCGCTTGATCGTTCTTATAGGCGGGGGGAGGGGACGTTCCCCCCCCTCTTGCCGCCATCCGGTGCTTCTCCGGGCTCTCCCGTGCCATCTGGGGCTCGGAGAACGATTTGGAGATGACTGGTGACCAGATGGTCATCAGTCATCTCTATGACCGTCGGAGGCGCGGGCACGACGTTATGACATCATGCCGTGTTCCCGTATGTTAACCAAGCCGTGATCTCGGCTGTCAGCATGAGATTGGTGATTTTTTTGGAACAATATCATGCTTTCCAGCCTGGAGGAGAGATGCGGGGTCTTATTGACCCTGCATCTCTCCATAAAGAGGACCTGTCACACACATTCCTATTACAAGGGATGTTTACATTCCTTGTAATAGGAATAAAAGAGATCCCAAAAAATAAAAAAAATTAAAAAAAAGAGTAAGAAATACAAAAAAGTAAAAAAACAAAAACAAAAACAAAAATAAGAAAAAACGCCCATGTCCCCGGTAGCTCGCGCTCAGAAGCGAACACACACGTAAGTCCCGCCCACATATGTAAACGCCGTTCAAACCACACATGTGAGTTATTGCTGCGTGCGTTAGAACGAGTGCAACAATTCTAGCACTAGACCTCCTCTGTAATGCCAAAATGGTAGCGTGTAAAAATTTTAAAGCATCGCCTAGGGAGATTTTTAATTACTGAAGTTTGGTGTCATGCCATGTGTGTGCGCAATTTTAAAGCGTGACGTGTTAGGTATCTATTTACTCAGCATAACAACATCTTTCACATTATACCAAAAAATTGGCCGTAACTTTACTGTTTTGTAATATTTTTAGCAAACAAAAGGTGTTTGAAAATTTATTGCGCAAATACCGAGCGAGATAAAAATTTGCAATGACCGCTATCTTATTCCCTAGGGTGTCTGCTCCAAAAAAATATATAATGTTTGGTGTTTTGAAGTAATTTTATAGCCATAAATTTATGATTTTTACATGAAGTGCCAGAATAGGCCCAGTGCTGAAGTGGGTAAAATATCCATTTTTTTTTTTTTAAACTCGGTTTTTTGTATTTATAGAAAAACACAAAAAAAAAAAAAACACAAAGGTGATCAAATAGCACCAAAAGCAAGCTCTATTTGTGTACCAACAGATAAAACATTTTCATTGGGTTACAGTGTTGTATGAGCGCGCAATTGTCATTAAAAGTGCATCAGCGCTGAAATGTGAAACTTGGTCTGGGCAGTGTGCAAGTGGTTAATATAAGGCTACATGCACACGGACGTTTTTCCAACCGCTTGTTTGAGCGTTTTTTGCAGCTTAAAAACATCTCTCCATGTTAGCCTATGGCCTCATGGCCACCATGGCGTTTTGGAGCTGTAAATGGCATAGGCGTTTTTAGGCCCCATGTAGACGGGACGCTGGTGCAAAGTGTTCTGAACTAAGGTTGAAAGTGGCGTTTAGAAAGGCGCGCTTTGTGGCGTTTGCATGCCGTGTTTTACCACATTTGCATGTATATGATAAGGAGCCGCCCTAAGCTCCAAAAACAGTATTATTTACGATTTTATCTATTTAGTGAGACCAGAGTGATATGAGCAGCTGAGAGCAGCAGTGTAGTTGTATTTAGGCTGGGTTCACACTAGTGCAACACAACATCTGTCCTACTTTGGATCCGACTTTGCCCTGCGACATGAAGCCGACATATGTCCGACTTTCAATGAACGGGGATCCGACTTGGATCCCCGCCAATAGCAGGCACTGTGTTTGGTATGAATCTTGAGGAGGAACTCCAGGCCAAATTTTAAATAAAAAACCGGCATGGGTTCCCCCTCCAGGAGCATACCAGGCCCTTGGGTCTGGTCTGGATTTGAAGAGGAACCCCTACGCCGAAAAAACGGCGTGGGGGTCCCCCCCAAAATCCAAACCAGACCCTTATCCGAGCACACAACCTGGCAGGCCGCAGGGGAAGAGGGGGGACGAGAGAGCGGCCCCCCTCCCTCCTGAACCGTACCAGGCCGCATGCCGTCAACATGGGGGGTTTGGTGCTCTGGGGCAGGGGGGCGACCTGCGGCCCCCCCACCCCAGAGCACCTTGCCCCCATGTTGATGAGGACAAGGGCCTCTTCCCGACAACCCTGGCCGTTGGTTGTCGGGGTCTGCGGGCGGGGGCTTATCGGAATCCAGGAGCCCCCTTTAATAAAGGGGCCCCCGGATCCCGGCCCCCCACCCTATGTGAATGAGTATGGGGTACATCGTACCCCTACCCATTCACCTGGTGGAAAAAAATTGCAATAAAAAAACCACACAGCTTTTTAAAGTATTTTATTGCACAGCTCGGGGGTCTTCTTCCGACTTCGGGGGTCTCCGGTGTCGTCGCCGCGCTCTCCGGTTTTCTTCTGCTGGGCCACCGCTAACTTCTTTAGCTCTTCTGCTAGCGGAGGCCCGGTCTTCTCCGTCGCCTTCTTCTTCTCCCGCTATCCGGTTCTTCTCCCGGTTCTTCTACTGCTTCTTTCTTCTGCCGGCCCCTCCACTAACTTCTTTAGCTCTTTTGCTAGTGGAGGGGCCGGTCTTCCCCGTCGCCTTCTTCTTCTCCCGCTATCCGGTTCTTCCCCCGGTTCTTCTCCCGCTTCTTTCTTCTGCCGGCCCCTCCACTAACTTCTTTAGCTCTTTTGCTAGTGGAGGGGCCGGTCTTCTCCGTCGCCTTCTTCTCCCGCTATCCGGTTCTTCTCCCGGTTCTTCTCCCGCTTCTTTCTTCTGCCGGCCCCTCCACTAACTTCTTTAGCTCTTTTGCTAGTGGAGGGGCCGGTCTTCTCCGTCGTCGCCGTCGGCGTCTTCTTCTCTCTTCTCCTCCTCGATGTTGACTCGTCGCTTCCTCTCGCAGTAATGCTAAATTTTCGGTCTGCAGAGATTAATATAGGCTTCTCATGATGTCACAGTCACATGTTCCCATGACGTCACACTCACATGCTCCGGGGCCATGTGCCCCGGAACATGTGACTGTGACGTCATGAGAAGCCTATATTAATCTCTGCAGACTGAAAATTTAGCATTACTGCGGGCCTCTGCTAGCAAAAGAGCTAACAGAAGTTAGCGGAGGCCCGGCAGAAGAAAGGAAGAACCGGAGAGGAGAAGAGGGGAGAAGGCGACGGAGAAGACCGGAGCCTCCGCTAGCAAAAGAGCTAAAGGAGTTAGCGGTGGCCCGGCAGAAGAAAACCGGAGAGCGGCGGCGACGACACCGGAGACCCACGAAGTCGGAAGAAGACCCCCGGAGCTGTGCAATAAAATACTTTAAAAAGCTGTGTGGTTTATTTATTGCAATTTTTTTCCACCAGGTGAATGGGTAGGGGTACGATGTACCCCATACTCATTCACATAGGGTGGGGGGCCGGCATCTGGGGGCCCCCTTTTTAAAGCCCCCCCACCCGCATACCCCGACAACCAACGGCCAGGGTTGTCGGGAAGAGGCCCTTGTCCCCATCAACATGGGGGCAGGGTGCTTTGGGGTGGGGGGGCCGCAGGTCGCCCCCCCTGCCCCGAAGCACCAAACCCCCCATGTTGAGGGCATGTGGCCTGGTACGGTTCAGGAGGGAGGGGGGCCGCTCTCGTCCCCCCCTTTTCCCCTGCGGCCTGCCAGGTTGCGTGCTCGGATAAGGGTCTGGTTTGGATATGGGGGGGACCCAAAGCACCCTGCTTGAGGGGTTCACCTTGAAATCCAGACCAGACCTAAGGGTCTGGTTTGGATTTTGGGGGGGACCCCCACGCCGTTCTTCGGCTTAGGGGGTTCACCTTAGAATCCAGACCAGACCTAAGGGCCTGGTATGCTCCTGAATGGGAACCCATGCCGGTTTTTTCATTAAAATTTGGCCTGGAGTTCCCCTTCATGATTCATACCAAAACATGGAACAGCGAAGCTGCCAAGGACCAGCGCGATGACATCGCGCTGGACACATTCTCGGCCGGCTAGTCACCTCTAGGACTGCTGCATGCTCAGGTCGTGTCCAGATCGCCTCGCAAAGTCGCGCTGTCCCTGTGTCAGCCGGCACACGAGTCGCCCGCAAGTCGGATCCGACTTCCCGGGCGACCTCTATTCAAATCAATGGGCTCCCATAGGGAACCATTCATTTTCAATAGAGCGCCGCTGACATTTCTATTTACTATAACAGTGTGCCGCTGCTTCCTGCGCCCAGTGAAGGAATTATCAGGCGCACCAATTAAGGTTAGAAGCAGCGCAGCGCACTGTTATTAGTAAATCAGCCCCATTGTTTTTTATGGGCGATACATCGATGATGTTGTGCTGATTTGGAGTGGTGGCCCGGAAATGTTTTCTTCTTTTGTTGATCATTGCAACAGTAATACGTTGGGATTGTCCTTTACGCATGTGTTGGATTCTGTAGAACAGTTTTTTCTCGATTTGGTTCTTTCCCATGATCAGCAAAATATTATCACCAGTAACCATACTAAGCCCGCAGGTGGTAATTCGTGTTTACATTTTGAAAGCTGCCATCACCCGACTTGGAATAAGAATATTCCTAACGGCCAGTTCCATAGACTGCAAAGAAACTGTACGAAAGTAGAAGATTACACCACACAAGGCTCACTCATGCAAAAGAAATTTGAGGAAAAGGGGTACCCCCGAGACCTGGTGTCAAAAGCTTTTCTTTCAAACATCAATAAACAACTGAAGATCAAAGATAAAGACAAAAATAAAGATAATATGGAGAATACAGCTAGATTTATATTAACTTTTAACACCAAATATAGGGCCATTTCTAAAATTATTTATAAGAATTTTAATATTCTTAAACTAGACCAATTTTTGGCTCCATTGCTCCCGTCCAAACCCCAAATAACTTTTAGAAAATCCCACACTATCAGAAATAATATTGCCCCAGGTAAATTGGTAAATCCTAATTGCAGACATCCACTTGATATTCAAGCTTCCTTCGACAATAGGACTGGTATCTTCCAGTGTCGTAATAGAGGGTATTTGACGTGCCAATCAATCACCCATGGACACCCAGAGATTGTTACCAATAAAGGTTTAAGCTTTCAGATAAAACAGTTCATTACTTGCGCAACTGAATATGTGATTTATGTTCTGCGGTGCCCATGCAAACTTTTGTATGTAGGATGCACGATTCACACCCTCCGTACGAGGGTGGGTGAGCACCGCAGACTTATCAAAAAGGGTTGTGATAAACATAGCGTCCCGCGCCACTTCCTCCAGGCACACAAAAAAGATTTTAGAGTTCTGGAGGTCATGGCGATTGAGGCTATCCCAAAAGGGACACTTGCAGACAATGAGAGGTTTTCACTCCTGTGCAGGAGAGAAACCTTCTGGATTTACCAGTTCGGTTCACTCTCGCCCGAGGGTTTGAACAAAGAACTAGATATCCTCAGTATCATCTGACATTACAGTTGACGTTAGGGCGGGTAATGAATAAAATAAATGCTCATCTTTCCCTTTTTTTAATCCTTGTAGCAATTTGTCAGCATTTTGTAATTCATGTATGTTTTTCTGATGAACCTATAGGCAATAATTAGGGATGGGCCCGGTGCTCGATTCGAACCCATGTTCGAATCGAGCATCGGGCGTTCGCTCGCTCGTCGAGCCCAGAACTATTTGGGCCGTTCGCATCACATTCGTGTGATGCGAGCGGCCCCGCAATGCATTGCGGCCGGCGCGGCCGGCGCAGTGCATTGCTGGCTGATGATTGGCCAAGCATGCACTGTGACCCCGCATGCTTGGCCAATCACAGCGCCCGAAACTCGGAGAGCAATAATTGGCTACAGGCAGGACGGCTGTAGCCAATTACAGCTCAGGGGCTTTAGTACACGCCCCACCATTTAAAAGGCCGCCACGCCATCGGCCCCGGTCACATGAGTTCCGGCTTTAGGAGAGATTAGTCTGCTGATTCTGTCTTTGCTTGATACTGAAAGATTTGCTCTTCTTTGCTAAACCATTGGCTATTTCTTTGCTAAACCATTGCTACCTAAGTCATTGATCGTTCATTGCTGCTGATTGCACAGTTAGTGTGTTATTAGCTGCTGCTGGGGATTAGTCTGGTGCGTGCTTACTGTTAGTACAGTATTGCAGTAGTACCAACCGCAGTGCTGTTAGCACAGCATTGCACCCCAACAGCACCCATAGGACTTCTAGTGTGTTAGTGGCAGCAAACAGAGCTCCTATATTTTCTTCTCAGCAGCACCCATAGGACTTCTAGTGTGTTAGTGGCATCACACAGAGCTCCTATATTTTCTTCTCAGCAGCACCCATAGGACTTCTAGTGTGTTAGTGGCAGCAAACAGAGCTCCTATATTTTCTTCTCAGCAGCACCCATAGGACTTCTAGTGTGTTAGTGGCAGCAAACAGAGCTCCTATATTTTCTTCTCAGCAGCACCCATAGGACTTCTAGTGTGTTAGTGGCAGCAAACAGAGCTCCTATATTTTCTTCTCAGCAGCACCCATAGGACTTCTAGTGTGTTAGTGGCAGCAAACAGAGCTCCTATATTTTCTTCTCAGCAGCACCCATAGGACTTCTAGTGTGTTAGTGGCAGCAAACAGAGCTCCTATATTTTCTTCTCAGCAGCACCCATAGGACTTCTAGTGTGTTAGTGGCAGCAAACAGAGCTCCTATATTTTCTTCTCAGCAGCACCCATAGGACTTCTAGTGTGTTAGTGGCATCACACAGAGCTCCTATATTTTCTTCTCAGCAGCACCCATAGGACTTCTAGTGTGTTAGTGGCAGCAAACAGAGCTCCTATATTTTCTTCTCAGCAGCACCCATAGGACTTCTAATGTGTTAGTGGCATCACACAGAGTTCCTATATTTTCATCTCAGCAGCACCCATAGGACTTCTAGTGTGTTAGTGGCATCACACAGAGCTCCTATATTTTCTTCTCAGCAGCACCCATAGGACTTCTAGTGTGTTAGTGGCAGCAAACAGAGCTCCTATATTTTCTTCTCAGCAGCACCCATAGGACTTCTAGTGTGTTAGTGGCAGCAAACAGAGCTCCTATATTTTCTTCTCAGCAGCACCCATAGGACTTCTAGTGTGTTAGTGGCATCACACAGAGCTCCTATATTTTCTTCTCAGCAGCACCCATAGGACTTCTAGTGTGTTAGTGGCAGCAAACAGAGCTCCTATATTTTCTTCTCAGCAGCACCCATAGGACTTCTAGTGTGTTAGTGGCAGCAAACAGAGCTCCTATATTTTCTTCTCAGCAGCACCCATAGGACTTCTAGTGTGTTAGTGGCAGCAAACAGAGCTCCTATATTTTCTTCTCAGCAGCACCCATAGGACTTCTAGTGTGTTAGTGGCATCACACAGAGCTCCTATATTTTCTTCTCAGCAGCACCCATAGGACTTCTAGTGTGTTAGTGGCAGCAAACAGAGCTCCTATATTTTCTTCTCAGCAGCACCCATAGGACTTCTAGTGTGTTAGTGGCAGCAAACAGAGCTCCTATATTTTCTTCTCAGCAGCACCCATAGGACTTCTAGTGTGTTAGTGGCAGCAAACAGAGCTCCTATATTTTCTTCTCAGCAGCACCCATAGGACTTCTAGTGTGTTAGTGGCATCACACAGAGCTCCTATATTTTCTTCTCAGCAGCACCCATAGGACTTCTAGTGTGTTAGTGGCAGCAAACAGAGCTCCTATATTTTCTTCTCAGCAGCACCCATAGGACTTCTAGTGTGTTAGTGGCAGCAAACAGAGCTCCTATATTTTCTTCTCAGCAGCACCCATAGGACTTCTAGTGTGTTAGTGGCAGCAAACAGAGCTCCTATATTTTCTTCTCAGCAGCACCCATAGGACTTCTAGTGTGTTAGTGGCAGCAAACAGAGCTCCTATATTTTCTTCTCAGCAGCACCCATAGGACTTCTAGTGTGTTAGTGGCAGCAAACAGAGCTCCTATATTTTCTTCTCAGCAGCACCCATAGGACTTCTAGTGTGTTAGTGGCATCACACAGAGCTCCTATATTTTCTTCTCAGCAGCACCCATAGGACTTCTAGTGTGTTAGTGGCAGCAAACAGAGCTCCTATATTTTCTTCTCAGCAGCACCCATAGGACTTCTAGTGTGTTAGTGGCAGCAAACAGAGCTCCTATATTTTCTTCTCAGCAGCACCCATAGGACTTCTAGTGTGTTAGTGGCAGCAAACAGAGCTCCTATATTTTCTTCTCAGCAGCACCCATAGGACTTCTAGTGTGTTAGTGGCATCACACAGAGCTCCTATATTTTCTTCTCAGCAGCACCCATAGGACTTCTAGTGTGTTAGTGGCAGCAAACAGAGCTCCTATATTTTCTTCTCAGCAGCACCCATAGGACTTCTAGTGTGTTAGTGGCAGCAAACAGAGCTCCTATATTTTCTTCTCAGCAGCACCCATAGGACTTCTAGTGTGTTAGTGGCAGCAAACAGAGCTCCTATATTTTCTTCTCAGCAGCACCCATAGGACTTCTAGTGTGTTAGTGGCAGCAAACAGAGCTCCTATATTTTCTTCTCAGCAGTAGGGATGAGCTTCGTGTTCGAGTCGAACATACGTTCGACTCGAACATTGGCTGTTCGATCGTTCGACGAAGATCGAACGATTTGGGCCGTTCGCGCCAAATTCGAGTGACGCGAACGGCCCACAATGCACTACGCCATCGCAGTGTCATCCAGGCGCTGTGATTGGCCAAGCATGCACTGTGACCCCGCATGCTTGGCCAATCACAGCGCCGGCAGCGAGGAGAGCAATGATTGGCCACAGGCAGGATGCCTGTGGCCAATTATTGCTGAGGGTGTTTAGTACACGCCCCACACTATAAAAGGCCGCCAGCACGGCGGCCTAGTGTAGTGTGTTCCGGAGCAGGGATAGAGTAGCATAGGCAGGGACAGTGACTGTTATTTCTTTCTTGCTTAACCTGGATTCCTTTAGTTTAGGGAAAGAGAAGGATAGGTAGGGAGAGTGTCAGTGTGTTTTGTGCTTCTGCTATAGTGTGCTTAAAAAAAAACATTTATTCTAGGGACAGAAAACTCTAGGTAGGGACAGTGTCAGTTTCTTTCACTCTGCAAGTCCTTGTTTCCAGGGACCTGGAAGGACAGTGAGTGAATTGTCCTTTTGCTATATTGTGATTAAAAAAAACATTTATTCTAGGGACAGAAAACTCTAGGTAGGGACAGTGTCAGTTTCTTTCACTCTGCAAGTCCTTGTTTCCAGGGACCTGGAAGGACAGTGAGTGAATTGTCCTTTTGCTATATTGTGATTAAAAAAAACATTTATTCTAGGGACAGAAAACTCTAGGTAGGGACAGTGTCAGTTTCTTTCACTCTGCAAGTCCTTGTTTCCAGGGACCTGGAAGGACAGTGAGTGAATTGTCCTTTTGCTATATTGTGATAAAAAAAAACATTTTTTTCTAGGGACAGAAAACTGTAGGTAGGGAGAGTGTTTTTTTTCTTTCACTCTGCAAGTCCTTGTTTCCAGGGACCTGGAAGGACAGTGAGTGAATTGTCCTTTTGCTATATTGTGATTAAAAAAAACATTTATTCTAGGGACAGAAAACTCTAGGTAGGGACAGTGTCAGTTTCTTTCACTCTGCAAGTCCTTGTTTCCAGGGACCTGGAAGGACAGTGAGTGAATTGTCCTTTTGCTATATTGTGATTAAAAAAAACATTTTTTTCTAGGGACAGAAAACTGTAGGTAGGGAGAGTATTTTTTTTCTTTCACTCTGCAAGTCCTTGTTTCCAGGGACCTGTAAGGACAGTGAGTTAATTGTCCTTGTGCTATATTGTGCTGAAAAAAACATTTATTCCAGGGACAGAAAACTCTAGGTAGGGACAGTGTCAGTTTCTTTCACTCTGCAAGTCCTTGTTTCCAGGGACCTGGAAGGACAGTGAGTGAATTGTCCTTTTGCTATATTGTGATAAAAAAAAACATTTTTTTCTAGGGACAGAAAACTGTAGGTAGGGAGAGTGTTTTTTTTCTTTCACTCTGCAAGTCCTTGTTTCCAGGGACCTGGAAGGACAGTGAGTGAATTGTCCTTTTGCTATATTGTGATTAAAAAAAACATTTATTCTAGGGACAGAAAACTCTAGGTAGGGACAGTGTCAGTTTCTTTCACTCTGCAAGTCCTTGTTTCCAGGGACCTGGAAGGACAGTGAGTGAATTGTCCTTTTGCTATATTGTGATTAAAAAAAACATTTTTTTCTAGGGACAGAAAACTGTAGGTAGGGAGAGTATTTTTTTTCTTTCACTCTGCAAGTCCTTGTTTCCAGGGACCTGTAAGGACAGTGAGTTAATTGTCCTTGTGCTATATTGTGCTGAAAAAAACATTTATTCCAGGGACAGAAAACTCTAGGTAGGGACAGTGTCAGTTTCTTTCACTCTGCAAGTCCTTGTTTCCAGGGACCTGGAAGGACAGTGAGTGAATTGTCCTTTTGCTATATTGTGATTAAAAAAAACATTTTTTTCTAGGGACAGAAAACTGTAGGTAGGGAGAGTATTTTTTTTCTTTCACTCTGCAAGTCCTTGTTTCCAGGGACCTGGAAGGACAGTGAGTGAATTGTCCTTTTGCTATATTGTGATTAAAAAAAACATTTTTTTCTAGGGACAGAAAACTGTAGGTAGGGAGAGTATTTTTTTTCTTTCACTCTGCAAGTCCTTGTTTCCAGGGACCTGTAAGGACAGTGAGTTAATTGTCCTTGTGCTATATTGTGCTGAAAAAAACATTTATTCCAGGGACAGAAAACTCTAGGTAGGGAAAGTGTCAGTTTCTTTCACTCTGCAAGTCCTTGTTTCCAGGGACCTGGAAGGACAGTGAGTGAATTGTCCTTTTGCTATATTGTGATTAAAAAAAACATTTATTCTAGGGACAGAAAACTCTAGGTAGGGACAGTGTCAGTTTCTTTCACTCTGCAAGTCCTTGTTTCCAGGGACCTGGAAGGACAGTGAGTGAATTGTCCTTTTGCTATATTGTGATTAAAAAAAACATTTATTCTAGGGACAGAAAACTCTAGGTAGGGACAGTGTCAGTTTCTTTCACTCTGCAAGTCCTTGTTTCCAGGGACCTGGAAGGACAGTGAGTGAATTGTCCTTTTGCTATATTGTGATAAAAAAAAACATTTTTTTCTAGGGACAGAAAACTGTAGGTAGGGAGAGTGTTTTTTTTCTTTCACTCTGCAAGTCCTTGTTTCCAGGGACCTGGAAGGACAGTGAGTGAATTGTCCTTTTGCTATATTGTGATTAAAAAAAACATTTATTCTAGGGACAGAAAACTCTAGGTAGGGACAGTGTCAGTTTCTTTCACTCTGCAAGTCCTTGTTTCCAGGGACCTGGAAGGACAGTGAGTGAATTGTCCTTTTGCTATATTGTGATTAAAAAAAACATTTTTTTCTAGGGACAGAAAACTGTAGGTAGGGAGAGTATTTTTTTTCTTTCACTCTGCAAGTCCTTGTTTCCAGGGACCTGTAAGGACAGTGAGTTAATTGTCCTTGTGCTATATTGTGCTGAAAAAAACATTTATTCCAGGGACAGAAAACTCTAGGTAGGGACAGTGTCAGTTTCTTTCACTCTGCAAGTCCTTGTTTCCAGGGACCTGGAAGGACAGTGAGTGAATTGTCCTTTTGCTATATTGTGATAAAAAAAAACATTTTTTTCTAGGGACAGAAAACTGTAGGTAGGGAGAGTGTTTTTTTTCTTTCACTCTGCAAGTCCTTGTTTCCAGGGACCTGGAAGGACAGTGAGTGAATTGTCCTTTTGCTATATTGTGATTAAAAAAAACATTTATTCTAGGGACAGAAAACTCTAGGTAGGGACAGTGTCAGTTTCTTTCACTCTGCAAGTCCTTGTTTCCAGGGACCTGGAAGGACAGTGAGTGAATTGTCCTTTTGCTATATTGTGATTAAAAAAAACATTTTTTTCTAGGGACAGAAAACTGTAGGTAGGGAGAGTATTTTTTTTCTTTCACTCTGCAAGTCCTTGTTTCCAGGGACCTGTAAGGACAGTGAGTTAATTGTCCTTGTGCTATATTGTGCTGAAAAAAACATTTATTCCAGGGACAGAAAACTCTAGGTAGGGACAGTGTCAGTTTCTTTCACTCTGCAAGTCCTTGTTTCCAGGGACCTGGAAGGACAGTGAGTGAATTGTCCTTTTGCTATATTGTGATTAAAAAAAACATTTTTTTCTAGGGACAGAAAACTGTAGGTAGGGACAGTGTCAGTTTCTTTCACTCTGCAAGTCCTTGTTTCCAGGGACCTGGAAGGACAGTGAGTGAATTGTCCTTTTGCTATATTGTGATTAAAAAAAACATTTATTCTAGGGACAGAAAACTCTAGGTAGGGACAGTGTCAGTTTCTTTCACTCTGCAAGTCCTTGTTTCCAGGGACCTGGAAGGACAGTGAGTGAATTGTCCTTTTGCTATATTGTGATTAAAAAAAACATTTTTTTCTAGGGACAGAAAACTGTAGGTAGGGAGAGTATTTTTTTTCTTTCACTCTGCAAGTCCTTGTTTCCAGGGACCTGTAAGGACAGTGAGTTAATTGTCCTTGTGCTATATTGTGCTGAAAAAAACATTTATTCCAGGGACAGAAAACTCTAGGTAGGGACAGTGTCAGTTTCTTTCACTCTGCAAGTCCTTGTTTCCAGGGACCTGGAAGGACAGTGAGTGAATTGTCCTTTTGCTATATTGTGATTAAAAAAAACATTTTTTTCTAGGGACAGAAAACTGTAGGTAGGGAGAGTATTTTTTTTCTTTCACTCTGCAAGTCCTTGTTTCCAGGGACCTGGAAGGACAGTGAGTGAATTGTCCTTTTGCTATATTGTGATTAAAAAAAACATTTTTTTCTAGGGACAGAAAACTGTAGGTAGGGAGAGTATTTTTTTTCTTTCACTCTGCAAGTCCTTGTTTCCAGGGACCTGTAAGGACAGTGAGTTAATTGTCCTTGTGCTATATTGTGCTTAAAAAAACATTTATTCCAGGGACAGAAAACTCTAGGTAGGGACAGTGTCAGTTTCTTTCACTCTGCAAGTCCTTGTTTCCAGGGACCTGGAAGGACAGTGAGTGAATTGTCCTTTTGCTATATTGTGATTAAAAAAAACATTTATTCCAGGGACAGAAAACTCTAGGTAGGGACAGTGTCAGTTTCTTTCACTCTGCAAGTCCTTGTTTCCAGGGACCTGGAAGGACAGTGAGTGAATTGTCCTTTTGCTATATTGTGATTAAAAAAAACATTTTTTTCTAGGGACAGAAAACTGTAGGTAGGGAGAGTATTTTTTTTCTTTCACTCTGCAAGTCCTTGTTTCCAGGGACCTGTAAGGACAGTGAGTTAATTGTCCTTGTGCTATATTGTGCTGAAAAAAACATTTATTCCAGGGACAGAAAACTCTAGGTAGGGACAGTGTCAGTTTCTTTCACTCTGCAAGTCCTTGTTTCCAGGGACCTGGAAGGACAGTGAGTGAATTGTCCTTTTGCTATATTGTGATTAAAAAAAACATTTTTTTCTAGGGACAGAAAACTGTAGGTAGGGAGAGTGTTTTTTTTCTTTCACTCTGCAAGTCCTTGTTTCCAGGGACCTGTAAGGACAGTGAGTTAATTTTCCTTGTGCTATATTGTGATTAAAAAAAACATTTTTTCTAGGGACAGAAAACTGTAGGTAGGGAGAGTGTTTTTTTTCTTTCACTCTGCAAGTCCTTGTTTCCAGGGACAGAGAAGGACACCTGAAGGTAGCCCTTATTGCTTTTTTCCCATCTCCCTGCAGGCCATCTATTAGAATGTCTGGAAGGCAAACAAGGAGAGGCAGACAGTCAGGAGGCAATAAAAGAGGGCAAGCAGGCTCTGTGTCTGGGGGCAACAGTGCTGGTCGTGGACGCGGTGCATTGTCATCAGCACATGGCCATGGGACACGCTTGTCCTTCTTTTCGGCAGCTGGACATGTTGAGCCACATCATGCCGAAGACTTGGTAGAGTGGATGACCAAGCCCTCCTCCTCCTCCTCATCCTCTCTCACCCAGGCTCAGGGTACTGGAAAAGCAGCTGCCAAAGCGTCGTCTTCCCTGGTATCAATGTCAGACAAATCATCAGTCACTCCTTCCCTAGACCCACCATGTCCTCCTCCTGAGGAGTCCCCCGAACTGTTTCAGCACAGTGTTGGGTACATGCTCCAGGAGGATGCCCAGCGTTTCGAAGGGTCTGATGATGAAACCCAGCTAGAGGAAGGCAGTAGCGTGAGAGCAGACAGAGGGGATGCTCAAGAAGGACACCAATCTGGCAGTCATGTTCCAGCAGCTGCAGCATACTGCCAGATTGGCTCCAGTGATGAGGAGGGAGGGGATGATGAGGTCAATGACTCCACGTGGGTGCCTAATAGGAGAGAGGAGGAGGAGGAGGATGAGGAGGAGGCACATCTCCAACGAGGCAGGATGCCCTTTGGTGGCCAGCGTAAGGGCAGTACACCGACGGAATCACACCGCAGAGCTCCGCCTGTGCAGGGCGCTGCCTCTGCCCGTCATTCAAAAAGTTCTTTGGTGTGGGCCTTTTTTGAGGCTAGTGCATCAGATCGCACAGCTGCTGTTTGCAACATATGTCTCAAGCGTATATCGCGTGGCCAAAACATCAGCCGCTTGGGTACCACATGCCTGACCAGACATATGTTGACCTGCCATGCAGCTCGTTGGCAAGCCTACCTCAAAGACCCACACCAAAGAACAAAGCGGACCTCTCCTTGCACCGCATCAGCTGGGATCTCCAACCCCACTATAACTTCAGTCCTCTCTGAAACATGCACTGAGAGGAATGAAGGTGTAGAATTAGGTGTGTCACAGCCAAGTACTTGCGCCCACTCTGCTAGCAGTACACCGACGTCCGATTCTAGCAGGCAAATTTCCCTGCCCCAGCTGCTGGACCGTCGAAAGAAGTTCACTCCCAGCCATCCACATGCCCAGCGGTTGAATGCTAGCTTGGCTAAATTGCTAGCGCTTCAACTGCTGCCTTTTCAGTTGGTAGACTCGGCCCCCTTCCGTGAGTTTGTGCAATGTGCGGTTCCTCAGTGGCAGGTTCCCAAACGCCACTTTTTCTCACGGAAGGCTATTCCGGCTCTCTACCGGCATGTGGAAGGCAATGTCTTGGCCTCGCTGGACAGGGCGGTCAGCGGTAAGGTGCATATTACCGCTGACTCATGGTCCAGCAGGCATGGACAGGGACGTTACCTTTCTTTCACGGCCCATTGGGTCACTCTTTTGGCAGCTGGGAAGGATTCAGGACAAGGTGCAGTAGTGTTGGAGGTTGTCCCACCGCCACGCCTCCAAAATGCTACTACTGGTTGTGACACACCTCTCTCCTCCACCCCCTCCTCTTCTTCTTCCTCCATGGCCTCTTCCTGTGGTTTGTCCTATGAACCAGCGGTGCTCCGTAGCCGTTCACGGGGCTACGCAAGTACGCAGGCAAAAAGATGCCATGCCGTGCTTGCGCTGGTGTGTTTGGGGGACAGAAGCCACACTGGGGCAGAGGTCCTGTCTGCTCTGCAGGGCCAGGCCGAGAGGTGGTTGACGCCACGCCAGCTTAAGCCAGGAATGGTGGTTTGCGACAATGGCACCAACCTCCTCTCCGCCCTCCGACAGGGACAACTGACCCATGTGCCCTGTGTGGCTCACGTCCTTAACCTGGTGGTGCAGCGGTTCTTGGGCAGGTACCCGGGCTTACAGGATGTCCTGAGGCAGGCCAGGAAAGTCTGTGTGCATTTCCGCAGATCTTATAATGCCAGTGCTCGCCTGGCTGAGCTGCAAAAGGAGTTGAACCTGCCCAAGAACCGCCTTATATGTGACATGCCCACCAGGTGGAACTCAACGTTGGCCATGCTGCAGCGGCTGCACACGCAGCAGAGGGCCATCAATGAGTACCTGTGCGACTACGGCACCAGGACAGGGTCAGGGGAGCTTGGTTTTTTTTCTCCACGCCAGTGGGGCATGATCAGGGATGCATGCACTGTCCTGGCACCATTTGAGGAGGCCACGAGGATGGTGAGCAGTGACAGTGCATGCATCAGTGACACTGTACCTCTTGTCCACCTGTTGGAGCACACGCTGCGTGGAATAATGGACAGGGCACTTGAGGCAGAACAGAGGCAGGAAGAGGAGGACTTCCTTGCCTCTCAAGGCCCCCTTTACCCAGACAGTGTTCCTTCTGTCCCACCCATCGCACAGGAAGAGGAGGAGGAGGAGGAGGAGGAGAAGGATTGTGTCAGCATGGAGGTGGAGGCTGGCACTCAGCATCATCAGCAGCAGTCTTTTAGGGATGATTTACAGTCCCAAGAAACCAGTGGACTTGTACGTGGCTGGGAGGAGGTGGCTGCGGATCATGTCGTCCTTAGTGACCCAGAGGACTCCGGAGCGAATGCCTCAGCAAACCTACGCTGCATGGCCTCCCTGATCCTGCAAAGTCTGCGGAAGGATCCTCGTATTCTTCGGATCAAGGAGAGGGACCATTACTGGCTGGCCACTCTCCTTGATCCACGGTACAAGGGTAAGGTTGCGGACCTTATGTTACCGTCGCAGAGGGAGCAGAGGATGAGACAACTCCGGGAGGCCTTGCAGAAAGGTCTGTGCAACGCGTTCCCAGAGACTGGGAGGTTGCAAACTCCTGGTCCTGGACAACGAGTTGCTGAGGCTTCGGCCAGTCAAAGAAGGAGCGGTGGGGAAGGTGGCCGTCTGACCGATGCGTTCAGACAATTCTTTAGTCCGCAGCCCCAAAGTATGATTGGTTCCAGCAACCATCGCCAGCGTCTGATAAACATGGTGCAGGAATATCTAGGGGCAAGGTCAGACTTGGACACCTTCCCCACCGAAAATCCTCTGGCTTACTGGGTCTTGAGGATGGATCACTGGCCAGAGCTTGCACAGTATGCAATTGAGCTACTGGCCTGTCCTGCATCCAGCGTTCTTTCGGAACGCACATTCAGTGCTGCTGGAGGATTTGTCACGGATCACAGGGTGCGCCTGTCCACCGACTCGGTTGATCGACTGACTTTCATCAAGATGAACCAGTCTTGGATCACCACCAGCTACCACACACCTGATGCTGATATAACAGACTAATTGATTTTAAAATGTCACATCCCTTCAAGACTGATGCTGATGCTGAGTGCCTGTGCTGTTATGTTGACTGCCTATCCTCCTCCTCCGAGTCCTCAATGATACGATTGATGATGATAGCTTGGAAGATCATTTTTGTTTATGGGTGCCGCCACCAGTGCCTAACGCCCAATTTTTCAGCCCCTGTTTAACAGGGGCGTGTAATTACAATTTTTGAAGCAATACTTTGCAACAGGGCTCATTGCTGTGCTCCAAGTACAGTATCTGTGAGGAGTTGCAGTGTTGTGCCACCAGTGCCTAAGGCCCAATTTTTCAGCCCCTGTTTAACAGGGGCGTGTCATTACAATTTTTGAAGCAATACTTTGCAACAGGGCTCATTGCTGTGCTCCAAGTACAGTATCTGTGAGGGGTTGCAGTGTTGTGCCACCAGTGCCTAAGGCCCAATTTTTCAGCCCCTGTTCAACAGGGGCATGTAATTACAATTCTTGATCTAATAATTCACAGCAGGGCCCATTGCTGCACCCACCAAGAGTAACTGTCAGGGCTTACAGTGTTGTGGCACCAGCACCACCATCAAAGGCCCAATTTTTACTACCACTGTTCAACAATTATATGTAATTAAAATTCCTGATATAATAGTTGACAGCAGGGCGTTCCAGCACCAACCAAGAGTAACTGTGAGTGCTTACAGTGTTGTGCCAACACCAACAACTAAGGGGCCTATTTCTGCAGAGTATATACGGCAGGTCCCTACTTTCAAACATCCAACTTACAAACGACTCCTACTTGCAAACGCAAGAAGACAACAGGAAGTGAGAGGAAATCTACCACTAGGAAGGAAAATTCTCTCCTGTAAGAATAAATATGGGAGAAAGGTGTCTCCTCTGTACTGATGCTTTATCAGCAATCCTTGTTTCAAGAAAAACACCACATTTCAAAAACAGTTGTCATTGGGACGGAAAGTGAGGTGAAATGTTCTGAACAGGGGCACAGACAGCAAAACAAATGTTACAGGGGTGATAACCCTTACCTATGTTTTCCAAAAAGTTTAAAAATAGATTTTTGGGCTGGAGCTACACTTCAACAATGTACCTGTTCAAAATTACAAACAGATTCTACATAAGAACAAACCTACAGTCCCTGTCTTGTATGCACCGCCTGTATACGGCTGTTCAGAGTATATAGGGCCTTTTTTATTTTATGTGCGGGGTTCCCCTTAATATCCATACAAGACCCAAAGGGGCTGGTAATGGGCTGGGGTAGGGGGGGGGGGGGTCATGGGGTAGCTATGCCATTTTTCTTAAAGAATTTCATCCATATTACCGGGACCAGACATTACATTAAAGCCGCAAGCAGTTTTAAATGGCTTTTTTTTCCTTTAGAAGTGTCATTTTGTGCAGGGACAGTTCTAAACACGGGAAACACGTGGCACTTCACAGGCATACTTTAGACACCCCCCAGGTACGATATTTAAAGGAATATTTGACTTTTTTTTTTTCACTTTATGCATCATTAAAATGACTGCTCCCGAAAAACGACCGTTTTTAAAACTTCTTTTTGCATTGATACATGTCCCCTGGTGCAGAACCCGGGTTCCCAAACCCTTTTTAGGACAATAACATGCATAATAGTTGTTATAATTAGCACTTTAGAATTCGAACGTTCGCATCCATTGTATTTAATAGGGTTCTAATGTTCGTTCGAACTTCCGGTCCGTTCGCGGGTTCTGGTGCGAACCGAACCCGGGGGTGTTCGGCTCATCACTACTCAGCAGCACCCATAGGACTTCTAGTGTGTTAGTGGCAGCAAACAGAGCTCCTATATTTTCTTGTCAGCAGCACACATAGTACCTATAGTGTGTTAGTGTCAGCACCCATAGGACCTACAGTGTGTTGTGAGCACACATAGGAGTTCTATTTTTTATACTATATACACTACCGACTACAATGGCTGGAAGACCGCCAAGGAGAGGCAGAGCGTGCCGAGGCAAGAACACAGGGCAGGCAGGCTCTGTTTCTAGAGACAACAGTGCTGGCCGTGGACGTGGTCGTGCATCGTCATCAGCACGTGGCCATGGGACACGCTTGTCTTTGTTTTCGGCAGCTGGACATGTGGAGCCGCATCATGCCGAAGGCTTGGTAGAATGGATGACCAAGCCCTCCTCATCCTCCTCATCCTCTCTCACCCAGGCTCAGGGTACTGGCAGAGCAGCTGCCAACGCGTACTCAATGGCATCATCAGCCACCCCTTCCCTAGACCCACCATGTCCTCCTGAGGAGTCCCCCGAACTGTTTGAGCACAGTGTTGGGTACATGCTCCAGGAGGATGCCCAACGATTCGAAGGCTCGGATGATGATACCCAGCTTGAGGAAGTCAGTAGTGTGCGCGCAGAGAGAGGGGATGCTGAAGGACAGCAATCTGGCAGTAGTGTTCCACCAGCTGCAGCTTACTGCCAGGTTTGCTCTAGTGGTGAAGAGGGAGGGGATGATGAGGTCACTGACTCCACGTGGGTGCCTGAAGGGAGAGAGGAGGAGGAGGAGGAGGATGCAGCGTCACATGTCCAACGAGGCAGGATGCCCCCTGGAGGCCAGCTAGAGGCCAGCACAGCAACTGTACCACACCGCAGAGCTCCGCCTGTGCAGGGCGCTGCCTCTGCACGTTATCACAAAAGTTCTTTGGTGTGGGCCTTTTTTGAGACGAGTGCATCAGATCGCACCACTGCTATTTGCAATATTTGTCTCAAGCGTATCTCGCGTGGCCAAAACATCAGCCGCTTGGGCACCACAAGCATGAGCAGACATATGTCGACCTGCCATGCAGCTCGTTGGCAAGCACACATAAAAGACCCACACCAAAGAACAAAGCGGACCTCTCCTTGCTCCTCATCAGCTGGGATCTCCATCCCCACTATATCTTCAGTCCTCTCTGAAAGCTGCTCTGAGAGGACTGAAGGTGTAGAATTAGGTGTGTCACAACCAAGTACTTGCAGTACACCGACGTCCGATTGTAGCAGGCAAATTTCCCTGCCCCAGCTGCTGGACCGTCGAAAGAAGTATACTCCCAGCCATCCACATGCCCAGCGGTTGAATGCTAGCTTGGCTAAATTGCTAGCACTTCAACTGCTGCCTTTTCAGTTGATAGACTCGGCCCCCTTCCGTGAGTTTGTTCAATGTGCGGTTCCTCAGTGGCAGGTTCCCAAACGCCACTTTTTCTCACGGAAGGCGATTCCGTCTCTCTACTGGCATGTGGAAGGCAATGTCCATGCCTCGCTGGACAGGGCGGTCAGCGGTAAGGTGCATATTACCGCTGACTCATGGTCCAGCAGGCATGGACAGGGACGTTATCTTTCTTTCACGGCCCATTGGGTCACTCTATTGGTAGCTGGGAGGGATGCAGGACAAGGTGCAGTAGTGTTGGAGGTTGTTCCGCCACCACGCCTCCAAAATGCTACTACTGGTTGTGACACACCTCTCTCCTCCACCCCCTCCTCTTCTTCTTCCTCCATGTCCTCTTCGAGTGCTCTGTCCTCGGAACCAGCGGTGCTCCGTAGGCGTACAAGGGGCTACGCGAGTACGCAGGCAAAAAGATGCCATGCCGTGCTTGCGCTGGTGTGTTTGGGGGACAGGAGCCACACTGGGCCAGAGGTTCTGGCAGCTCTGCAGGGGCAGGCCGAGAGGTGGTTGACGCCACGCCAGCTTAAGCCAGGAATGGTCGTTTCTGATAATGGCACCAACCTCCTCTCCGCCCTGCGACAGGGGCAGCTCACCCATGTGCCCTGTATGGCTCACGTCCTCAACCTGGTGGTGCAGCGGTTCTTGGGCAGGTTCCCAGGCTTACAGGATGTCCTGAGGCAGGCCAGGAAAGTCTGTGTGCATTTCCGCCGATCTTATAATGCCAGTGCTCGGCTGACTGAGCTGCAAAAGGAGCTGAACCTGCCCAAGAACCGCCTAATATGTGACATGCCCACCAGGTGGAACTCAACGTTGGCCATGCTGCAGCGACTGCACACGCAGCAGAGGGCCATCAATGAGTACCTTTGCGACTACGGCACCAGGACAGGGTCAGGGGAGCTTGGCTTTTTTTCCCCACGCCAGTGGAGCATGATCAGGGATGCATGCACTGTCCTCTCACCATTTGAGGAGGCCACGAGGATGGTGAGCAGTGACAGTGCATGCATCAGTGACACTGTACCTCTTGTCCACCTGTTGGAGCATACGCTGCGTGGGATAATGGACAGGGCACTTGAGGCAGAACAGAGGCAGGAAGAGGAGGACTTCCTTGTCTCTCAAGGCCCCCTTTATCCAGACAATGTTCCTTCTGTCCCACCCATCACACAGGAAGAGGAGGAGGAGGAGGAGGAGGAGGAGGATTGTGTGAGCATGGAGGTGGAGCCTGGCACTCAGCATCAGCAGCAGCAGTCTTTTAGGGATGATGTACAGTCCCAACAAACCAGTGGACTTGTACGTGGCTGGGAGGAGGTGGCTGGCGATCATGTCATCCTCAGTGACCCAGAAGACTCCGGACCGAATGCCTCAGCTAACCTACGCTGCATGGCCTCCCTGATCCTGCAAAGCCTGCGGAAGGATCCTCGTGTTCTTCGGATCAAGGAGAGTGACCATTACTGGCTGGCCACTCTCCTTGATCCACGGTACAAGGGTAAGGTTGCGGACCTTATCTTGCCGTCGCAGAGGGAGCAGAGGATGAGACATCTCAGGGAGGCCTTGCAGAAAGGTCTGTGCAACGCGTTCCCAGAAACTGGGAGGTTACAAACTCCTGGTCCTGGACGACAAGTTGCTGAGGCTTCGGTCAGTAGCAGAAGGAGCGGTGGGGAAGGTGGACGTCTGACCGATGCGTTCAGACAATTTTTTAGTCCGCAGCCCCAAGGTATGATCGGTTCCAGCAACCATCGCCAGCGTCTGATATACATGGTGCAGGAATACCTAGGGGCAAGGTCAGACTTGGACACCTTTCCCACCGAAAATCCTCTGGCTTACTGGGTCCTGAGGATGGATCACTGGCCAGAGCTTGCACAGTATGCAATTGAGCTACTGGCCTGTCCTGCATCCAGCGTTCTTTCCGAACGCACATTCAGTGCTGCTGGAGGATTTGTCACCGATCATAGGGTGCGCCTGTCCACCGACTCGGTTGATCGACTGACCTTCATAAAAATGAATCAGTCTTGGATCACCACCAGCTACCAGACACCTGAAGCGGATATAACGGAATAATTTATAATGTCACATCCCTTCAAGACTGCCTATGCTGATGCTGAGTGACTGTCCTGTTATGTTCACTGACTATCCTCTTCCTCCTCCTCAATGATCCATGCCACCACACCAGTGCCTAAGGCACAATTTTTCAGCCCCTGTATAACAGGGGCGTGTAATTACAATTTTTTAAAAAGATGCTTCGCAACAGGTGTGACTGCTGTGCTCAGAGTACAGTATCTGTGAGGGGTTGCAGTGTTGTGGCACCAGCACCAGTGCCTAAGGCACAATTTTTCAGCCCCTGTTGGGGCGTGTAATTACAATTTTTAGGCAATGCTTTGCAACAGGTCTCATTGCTGTGCTCAGAGTACAGTATCTGTGAGGGGTTGCAGTGTTGTGGCACCAGCACCAGTGCCTAAGGCACAATTTTTCAGCCCCTGTATAACAGGGGCGTGTAATTAAATTTTTTTAAAAAGATGCTTCGCAACAGGTGTGACTGCTGTGCTCAGAGTACAGTATCTGTGAGGGGTTGCAGTGTTGTGGCACCAGCACCAGTGCCTAAGGCACAATTTTTCAGCCCCTGTTGGGGCGTGTAATTACAATTTTTAGGCAATGCTTTGCAACAGGTCTCATTGCTGTGCTCAGAGTACAGTATCTGTAAGGGGTTGCAGTGTTGTGGCACCAGCACCAGTGCCTAAGGCACAATTTTTCAGCCCCTGTATAACAGGGGCGTGTAATTACAATTTTTTAAAAAGATGCTTCGCAACAGGTGTGACTGCTGTGCTCCAAGTACAGTATCTGTGAGGGGTTGCAGTGTTGTGGCACCAGCACCAATGCCTAAGGCACAATTTTTCAGCCCCTGTTTAACAGGGGCGTGTAATTACAAATCTTGATCTAATAGTTCACAGCAGGGCCCATTCCTGCGCCCACCAAGAGTAACTATGAGGGCCTACAGTCTTGTGGCAACACCGTCCACCACCACCACCACCACCAAAGGCCCAATTTTTCTGCCCTGTTCAACAGGTGCATGCAATTACAAATCTTGATCTAATAACTCACAGCAGGGCCCATTCCTGCACCCACCAAGAGTAACTGTGAGGGCTTACAGTCTTGTGGCAACACCGTCCACCACCACCACCACCACCACCAAAGGCCCAATTTTTCTGCCCGGTTCAACAGGTGCATGCAAGTACAAATCTTGATCTATTAACTCACAGCAGGGCCCATTCCTGTGCCCACCAGTCTTGTGGCTACACCAACATCTAATAGGGCAAATTTCTGCAGAGTATATACGGCAGGCCCCTACTTTCAAACATCCAACTTACAAACGACTCCTACTTGCAAACGGCAAGAGAAAACAGGAAGTGAGAGGAAATCTACCCCTAGGAAGGAAAATTCTATCCTGTTAGATTTAATTTGGGAAAAAGGTATCTCCTCTCTACTGATGCTTTATCACCAATCCTTGTTTCAATTAAAACCCCACTTTTCCAAAAACATTTGTCATTGGGACGGAAAGTGAGGTGACATGTTCTGAACAGATGTGCAAAGACAGCAAATGTTACAGGGGTGATAACCCCTCCCTATGTTCTCCAAAAAGCTTAAAAATTGATTTTTTTGGGATGTAGCTACACTTCATAATGTACCTGTTCAGATTCTACTTAAGAACAAACCTACAGTCCATGTCTTGTTTGCACCACCTATATACTGCTGTTCAGAGTATATAGGGTTGTAGGTATAGGGTTTTATTTTGGGTGCGGGGTCCCCCTTAGTATCCATACAAGACCCAAAGGGGCTGGGGTGGGGGGGGGGGGGGTGCCATTTTTCTCAAGGATTTTCAGCCATATGGCGGCCAGGACAAGACATGACATTAAAGCCGCAAGTGGTTTTAAATGGCATCTTTTTTTCCTTTACAAATGTCATTTTGTGCAAGGACAGTTCTAAACACGGGAAACACATGCCACTTCACAGGCATACTTTAGACACCCCCCAGGTACCATATTTAAAGGAAAATTTCACTTTTTTTTTTTCACTTTATGCATCATTAAAATGACTGCTCCCGAAAAAACTTTAGTTTTTAAAATTTCTTTTTGCATTGATATATGTCCCCTGGGGCAGGACCCGGGTCCCCAAACCTGTTTTATAACATTAACATGCATATTGGCCGTTGTAATTAGCAATTTTGATTTCGAACGTTCGCGTCCATTATAACGAATAGGGTTCGAAAATTCGCGCGAACTTTCGGTCCGTTCGAAGGTTCTGGTGCGAACCGAACCCGGGGGTGTTCGGCTCATCCCTAGCAATAATATGGCGTCCATTCATCTAGGTGCACCAATATATGTTGTTGTATGGTTACTCACCTTGACACCATGCAACTTCAATAATCGCTAGGGGTAATATTCATATTAATACCCGTGCAGGGATGAGCCGAACACCCCCCTGTTCGGTTCGCACCAGAACCTGCAAACAGACAAAATGTTTGTGTGAACTTTAGAACCCTATTAAATACAATGGACTCGAAAGTTCGAAATCTAAAGTGTTAATTATAAAGGCAAATATGCAAGTTATTGTCCTAAAAGTGTTTGGGGACCCGGGTCCTGCCCCAGGGGACATGTATCAATGCAAAAAAAAGTTTTAAAAACGACCGTTTTTTCGGGAGCAGTGATTTTAATAATGCTTAAAATGAAAAAATAAAAGTGAAATATTCCTTTAAATTTCGTACCTGGGGGGTGTGTATGACATGCATGTGAAGTGGCGCATGTTTCCCGTGCTTAGAACTGTCCCTGCAAAAAATGTCATTTTTGAAAGAAAAAAAGTCATTTAAAACTGACTCGCGGCTATTAATGATTTGTCGGCTCCCAGCAATACATACAAAAGTCATTGATAAAAAAATAAAAAAAAGCGTGGGGGTTCCCCAGAATTCAATTACCAGGCCCTTCAGGTCTGGAATGGATATTAAGGGGAACCCCGCCGCAAATTTAAAAAAAAAATTGACGTGGGGTTCCCCCAAATATCCATTCCAGGCCCTTCAGATCTGGCATGGATTTTAAGGGGAACTCCACCCCAAATTAAAAAAAAAATGGCGTGGAGTCCCCCTAAAAATCCATACCAGACCCCTTATCCGAGCACGCAACCTGGCCGGCCGCAGGGGAAAAGGGGGGACGAGAGAGCGGCCCCCCTCCCTCCTGAACCGTACCAGGCCACATGCCCTCAACATGGGGAGGATGTCCCCATGTTGATGGGGACAAGGGCCTCATCCCCACAACCCTTGCCCGGTGGTTGTGGGGGTCTGCGGGCGGGGGGCTTATCGGTATCTGGAAGACCCCTTTAACAAAGGGGACCCCCAGATCCCGGCCCCCCCTATGTGAATTGGTAAGGGGTACATTGTACCCCTACCATTTCACGAAGAAAGCGTAAATTTTTTTTTAAAAAAACACACAAACACCTTGAAAAAGTCCTTTATTTAAAAAAAAAAAAAAAACATTCCAGCGGTGAAATCCAGTGTCCCGTGGCGATCCCGATGTCCAGCGCTGTCCTTCATTGGTTGTGCCTGAGCGGACCAGTATTTTAAATGTATAGACCCGCCCCTTCTAAAGTTCCCCATCAGGTCCGCTCAGCGGACCAGATGCGGAACATGAGAAGGGGCGGGTCTATACATGTATTACCAAAGTGAGAGCAGTTCACCATCAGGTCCGCCCGCTCGGTATGTCGGACCCGCCTACGTCATTGGCTTGAGCGGGGAACTTCCTTCACTATGTAAATTTAAATTACACAGTGAAGGAAGTTCCCCGCTCAAGCCAATGACGTAGGCGGGTCCGACATACCGAGGGGGCGGACCTGATGGGGAACTGCTCTCACTTTGGTAATACATGTATAGACCCGCCCCTTCTCATGTTCCGCATCTGGTCCGCTGAGCGGACCTGATGGGGAACTTTAGAAGGGGCGGGTCTATACATTTAAAATACTGAGAGGGAGTTTCCCATCAGGTCCGCTCAGGCACAACCAATGAAGGACAGCGCTGGACATCGGGATCGCCGCGGGACACTGGATTTCACCGCTGAAATGTTTTTTTGTTTTTGTTTTTGTTTTTAAATAAAGGACTTTTTTAAGGTGTGTGTGTGTTTTTATTTACATCTTTAACACTTTCTTTGTGAAATGGTAGGGGTACAATGTACCCCTTACCAATTCACATAGGGGGGGCGGGATCTGGGGGTCCCCTTTGTTAAAGGGGTCTTCCAGATTCCGATAAGCCCCCGCCCGCAGACCCCCACAACCACCGGGCAAGGGTTGTGGGGATGAGGCCCTTGTCCCCATCAACATGGGGACATCCTCCCCATGTTGAGGGCATGTGGCCTGGTACGGTTCAGGAGGGAGGGGGGGCCGCTCTCTCGTCCCCCCCCTTTTCCCCTGCGGCCGGCCAGGTTGCGTGCTCGGATAAGGGGTCTGGTATGGATTTTTAGGGGGACTCCACGCCATTTTTTTTTTAAATTTGGGGTGGAGTTCCCCTTAAAATCCATGCCAGATCTGAAGGGCCTGGAATGGATATTTGGGGGAACCCCACGTCAATTTTTTTTTTAATTTGCGCCAGGGTTCCCCTTAATATCCATTCCAGACCTGAAGGGCCTGGTAATTGAATTCTGGGGAACCCCCACGCTTTTTTTTTTTTTTTTTTTATCAATGACTTTTGTATGTATTGCCGGGAGCCGACAATTCATTAATAGCCGCGAGTCAGTTTTAAATGACTTTTTTTCTTTCAAAAATGACACTTTGTGCAGGGACTGTTCTAAGCACGGGAAACAAGCACGACTTTACATGCATATCATACACACCCCCCAGGTACGAAATTTAAAGGAATATTTCACTTTTATTTTTTCATTTTAAGCATTATTAAAATCACTGCTCCCGAAAAAACTGCAGTTTTTAAAACTTCTTTTTGCATTGATACATGTCCCCTGGGGCAGGACCCGGGTCCCCAAACACTTTTGAGGACAATAACTTGCATATAAGCCTTTATAATTAGTACTTTAGATTTCTCCCATAGAGTTTTCGAATTTGCCACGAACACCCCAATTTGTTCGCTGTTCGGCGAACGGGTGAACAGGCAATGTTCGAGTCGAACATGAGTTCGACTCGAACTCGAAGCTCATCCCTACGTCAGGGTTGATATTGTATGTTTGTATGTGCACGTATACACACCTATGTTTATGTGTTTATACATTCATGGTTGTTATGGTTTTTCTCATTTCCCTTTATATTATATACATTGCCATTACCCTTTTGTCATTACCTCTGGTCATCGTTACATTCCGTTTTTGTGTATATGATTGTAGTTTCACATTCACATTTATGCAAGTGTTTGTATTTTTGTTTATTTTTATATTTATTTTTATTTATTTTTTTATATTTATTTTTATTTTTATTTTTATATTTATTCTTATACTTATTTTAATTTTTAATTGTTAATTTTTAATTTTACTTTTATTTTTATTTTATTTTGTTTTCATTTTTATTTTTATTCTCCAGGTATTCTGCAACTTTCTCTTTACATATCAGTTTTTGTATTGTTATTAACTATGTATGCGAGTTCATATGTGCATGATATTGGTCGAGTGAGGGGTTAACATCAGATTCTGCTTTTATTAATTTGGCCCCTCCTCCCACTACCATTGTGCATAAATTGATGGGGTCGCCGTTCTTTCCGTGACTTTGACAAAGCGCCGTAGCATGAAACATGTTAGTCACGGGTTCCCCTTGAGCTAACGACTTACTACTGCACAAAAGTCCGGTCTCCTTCTGTTTCTCCCCATCGCCAAGGTAAGGCTGATGTCATACTAGCGCCCCTGACTCCCTGTTGGCTTGTTCCATCACTTGCTGCGCCTCCACCACGTAGGCCCCTGCATGGTGCAGTGACACTCACTGACTCCCGCACAGCCTGGGTCATTGAGCGGTCCACCTGCATCTTAATGCACTGTTGCCGCGTTCATCCCTGGGGCTCCACAACCGTGCCCACACTTCTGTTGGCCGGCGGGATTTCATCACCAGCCGCATGCCAGAGCAGATGCACGCACTTCCCTCAATCCATCTGGGTTTCAATAGCCATTTACTTGGAGTCATGACAGTTCCATTCAAGGGACCCCTGCATACCGTTGGACTGATGTTAACCCCCTCTATCCTGGACTCTGCAGTGGTATTGTTTTTACATTTTTATACCATATTATCTATCAGCTACATGCTTCTATGACTGTTTGCATTTTTTAACTCTGATGTAGCTATATCATCATTTTTATTTTTAGTGCAATATTCAATTATTTTTATTCACTTCAAGACTATAACGTTTTAATACTAATTCCATTGAGCGCTGCTTTTTGTGTTTTTTGTATCCTGTTATCCATTTTTCCAGTGGTTGGCAGCTGCACTGGTTATTAATCTTCTTGAACTGTTCCAGGTTGCATATATTTATGTTTAAGACTGAAAGTTTGCAGCGCTAACAGGAATTTTGTGTATATGTTTGTTACAAAAGTTGTCACTTTGTTGCTTATTTATTGCTTGTGTATTGTAACAATTGACTGCTGCCTCATTATAGTAAATGATTTCCCATTTGTAGCCCATATAGTCAGGAATTAGTCACGGCGGTTTAGAAGGCTGAATAACTATAATTTAATCCGTGTTATAATTGTTAAAAGTCATACAGAGTCTTATCTGCAATAAAATTCTACCAGCTAACAATTGAGCTTACTCTGCTTTAAAGAGGCTGTAAACGGAAAAAAAATAAACCCTACAAGACAAAGGCATAATGAGCTAGTATGCATCGCATACTAGCTAATTATGAAATACTTACCTTAGAACAAAGCTGTTGCAGCAGTCCCCACACACCGCTGAGACGGCTGACATTTTACCCAAAGTTTTGTTCTTACGGGTTTGCATGCTCTGGATCTGTGATTGGCTGGAACCACGATGACGTCACTCCATCGCATGCGCACGGGAGCCACCGTTCACGGCACGGGCTGTTCCTTCAGAGCGCATGCATCAGTGATGTCACTGGCTGCATGCAATGTAAATATCTCCTAAACTGTACAGATTTAGGAGGTATCTTCATGACCTATAGGTAAGCCTTATTATAGGCTTACCTATAGGTAAATGTAAGCAGAGGGAGTTTACTTCCTCTTTAAGTCTAGGATCTTGCAGCACACCCACTTCCTTATGCATCATTGATTTACCTCTCGGTGCATACCTTTGCATTTATCCATGTAAATAATCATTCAATTGGAGCATCTAAGGTATAGCAGCAAATAAATTAGAGAAATCCTTGAAAAATCGTATTTCACTATAAAACCTTAAGTTATCTGCAAACACAGCAAGGGTACTTTTAATCCCAAATACTGAATAATTTTAAAACAGAAGTAGTGGGCAGAAAATTTTACTTTAGGGTGAACTACTAACATCCTTAGGCCATTCAGATTAGGAATCTATAAATAGTCTTTAATGCAGCAGCTGTATTTGCTCTTTACAATATAGGCTCTGCTTCCTGTTTTGCAATGCTGCACAAAGCTTTACCACTCCTCATACTACATCTATAATCATAATCATGATTCTGCTTAAAGCTCAACTAAAGGTATGTTTTTTTTTTTGTTTTGTTTTGTTTTTTTGCATCGTTAAGTATACATATTCCATAATTGTGGGGCTCCTGTGCTACTGGAGAATCACTGTGGTAGTTGCCTCTATTACAGTGATCACGTGTTTTCCAGGTCCTGTGTTAAGTAGCTGCCCTTCTGCATAGTGATTACAGGAGGTCGCTTGCCTGTCACCAGCCGCCATTCACAGGAAACGTTGTATTTTCTTTCAATTAATACAAGGCATTCTCTGATTAAACAAGGTGTGGAGGTGATGTCACAATCTTCACCTTGTCCAATTATAGTGATTCTGTGCTTCCACAGTCCAACAGGTATGGACTATGCACACTTACATTGCTTCAAGCTGGACCTTGAGTTCATAAAAAGATCCAGTGTTGTCTGATAACATCTGTCTTTTTATAAACCAATGTTTTCTATTTTATGAATATTTTTGACACAAACTCTTATATCTGCGCACCTTACCAATCCCTGAAATATCTTCCCTAAAACAGAAGTTTAATTTGCAGGAATTTATTTGGCAAGTTATTGGGTAAATGTGGAAATCAGAGGAGCCAGCCAGGTAGCAACAGCAGAGGAATGTTAAGCACAGAAAAAGAAGTATCCCAAGGAGGGGGCAGTAAAGACAAACAGCCATTTCAGGCAACTGATCCTTTCGCTGGTGACAACTCACCAGCTACAGGATCACTAACACACCACTTAAATGATAACTAAACCCAATATTAAAAATGTTATCAATTGTAGCTTACCAGTCCTTAGATGTGGTGGCTACATTAGTTTTAATTTTTCAAGCTAAGAATATTTCTGCAGTTATAGAAAATATCTGACTCCAGTGTCTTTACTACTTCCTTTGAGAGGAACTAAAAAAAAACTTTATTTTGTAAACTGCTAATTTCCCCATTCTCCACGTAATGATGATAAAAATGGTCATAAGTGTTTGTAATCCAGCCTGGGAGACAACCATGGCTCCCTCCATAGAGCAGTCAGTGTAGCTCCCTGGGATAGGAAGTGTGTTATTTACAAGATTAACTCCTTCCCACTGCCAGGCAGGCATTCTTATTATGTGACTACTGTGATTGGACACTTCAGTTACTGTGCTGGGAGTACACAGGGCCCACAATTTTAGCACCATAAACTGTGTACATATAGCCACACATATGTGGCCGCTCAGCGCTAAAGCGCACCCGCCGAGAGGCCGCATTTATGCGCGTGGCTGGCGGAAAAGAGGTTAACAACTGAAATTAAAGGAAAAAAGACAGAAGAAAGATAATGCATCCACCTCTTCTAAGAACTGGTAAGTTGCAATATATATATATATATATATATATATATATATATATATATATATATATTTTTTTTTTTTTCTGCCATGGTCTTGGCATGGTAACCGCAAAATGCTTTACTACACTCCAGACAGCCAACCACAATGCAGAAGATCAGAAATCACCTGACTAGATGCATGCACAGTTTTTCAATTCCTGAAGTTCCTTCCTACGTTCTGCTGTTTTCAAAGACTCAAATATTGCACTATGAAATTTTTTATTTCAATAGACTTTATCCACAAACAGGAATTTATTTGCGAAACCTAAGCTATTACAAGTCATCCACTGTGTGTTTTTTATATTAATGTCATAATTCTATTACTACCGGTTAATTTTATGCATTAGCCACTCATAAAATAAAATAAAAAACATGTCCATGTAAATTATTAGCTAACCAAATAGATAACGCTGCAAGCTTTTAGATTACAGAGGAAGTTGGCTGCAGTCAGCACACTGGCATAAGCAGTCCCTAAAATTTTAAATGAAAATCTATTTAATTAACAAATGAAGAGTATAATTTGTATCCCAGTAATCATGTTTCCAAAATAAAATTATAGGAATATGTAAGATTTGCATAAATGGCTTCTGTTTTTATTGCAGCTTGTGAATGAAAGTATTTAATGGTCAGGAAATGGTGATGACAAGGCAGTCGTTTATGTTACCAGGATGTGGGAAGAGTGTTATTAAAACTATGATCTCAGCTCACTCTAACACTTAACTCTAGATACAGTGCGATATGTAGAAGGTGAGTAATATTTCACACATATCTTCTTGGAACCACACTCATCTGCCACTCACATTATTTAAAAAAAATCTAGAAAAATAAGCAATTTATGAAATAAGAAAGTTGGCAATATACAGTATATCTCAGGTTGCTCTGACATTTAGGACATTTTCCTCTCTAATTCCACCATTTCAACTTTACACTCCTAAGGTTTTAGTTGTGTGCATTACAACAGAATCTATACTGTGTGGAATCTTGTCTTAGACAAAGAATATATAAAGCAGAATTTGTAAAATATATTACATTGAAAAATTGACCCATACCTATCATTATTGCTGCATCATTTAATTGTTAACGCATATCCAAATGTACACCTTTTTTCTGTTTAGAATAGGGAATGGGTAAAATGTATGCTAAACTAAAATATTATACTGACAATGTATTCGACTTTACATCATAATAAGTATATTGCTGCCTTTTTTCTTCATAAATCATAATGCAGATTAAATACCCGTCAGTCACAATAATGTTGCAGGGCTCCCTATTCTGCTCTGACTGAGCTAACAATGGAAACACATCTGTGAAAGCATTTTTTGGGGCCTTAAGCATACCTGTAGCCTGTTAGCCTGTGGCATCGTAGGCCAACCTACCCTAGGCCAAGACACCCAGCCTTGTAAAGCCTAATTGTCAGTGGCTACCAGGGATGAGCCGAACACCCCCCTGTTCGGTTCGCACCAGAACCTGCGAACAGACAAAATGTTCGTGTAAACTTTAGAACCCTATTAAATACAATGAACTCGAACGTTCGAAATCTAAAGTGTTAATTATAAAGGCTAATATGCAAGTTATTGTCCTAAAAAGTGTTTGGGGACCCGGGTCCTGCCCCAGGGGACATGTATCAATGCAAAAAGAAGTTTTAAAAACGGCCGTTTTTTCGGGAGCAGTGATTTTAATAATGCTTAAAATGAAAAAATAAAAGTGAAATATTCCTTTAAATTTCGTACCTGGGGGGTGTGTATGATATGCATGTGAAGTGGCGCATGTTTCCCGTGCTTAGAACTGTCCCTGCAAAAAATGTCATTTTTGAAAGAAAAAAATGCATTTAAAACTGACTCGCGGCTATTAATGAATTGTCGGCTCCCGGCAATACATACAAAAGTCATTGATAAAAAAAAATAAAAAAAAGCGTGGGGGTTCCCCAGAATTCAATTACCAGGCCCTTCAGGTCTGGAATGGATATTAAGGGGAACCCCGCCGCAAATTTAAAAAAAAATTGACGTGGGGTTCCCCCAAATATCCATTCCAGGCCCTTCAGATCTGGCATGGATTTTAAGGGGAACTCCACCCCAAATTTAAAAAAAAATGGCGTGGAGTCCCCCTAAAAATCCATACCAGACCCCTTATCCGAGCACGCAACCTGGCCGGCCGCAGGGGAAAAGGGGGGGACGAGAGAGCGGCCCCCCCTCCCTCCTGAACCGTACCAAGCCACATGCCCTCAACATGGGGAGGATGTCCCCATGTTGATGGGGACAAGGGCCTCATCCCCACAACCCTTGCCCGGTGGTTGTGGGGGTCTGCGGGCGGGGGGCTTATCGGAATCTGGAAGACCCCTTTAACAAAGAGGACCCCCAGATCCCGGCCCCCCCTATGTGAATTGGTAAGGGGTACATTGTACCCCTACCATTTCACGAAGAAAGCGTAAAAAAATGTTTAAAAAAACACACAAACACCTTGAAAAAGTCCTTTATTTAAAAAAAAAAACAAAAACATTCCAGCGGTGAAATCCAGTGTCCCGCGGCGATCCCGATGTCCAGCGCTGTCCTTCATTGGTTGTGCCTGAGCGGACCTGATGGGGAACTCCCTCTCAGTATTTTTAAATGTATAGACCCGCCCCTTCTAAAGTTCCCCATCAGGTCCGCTCAGCGGACCAGATGCGGAACATGAGAAGGGGCGGGTCTATACATGTATTACCAAAGTGAGAGCAGTTCCCTATCAGGTCCGCCCCCTCGGTATGTCGGACCCGCCTACGTCATTGGCTTGAGCGGGGAACTTCCTTCACTATGTAAATTAAAATTTACATAGTGAAGGAAGTTCCCCGCTCAGGCCAATGACGTAGGCGGGTCCGACATACCGAGGGGGCGGACCTGATGGGGAACTGCTCTCACTTTGGTAATACATGTATAGACCCGCCCCTTCTCATGTTCTGCATCTCGTCCGCTGAGCGGACCTGATGGGGAACTTTAGAAGGGGCGGGTCTATACATTTAAAATACTGAGAGGGAGTTCCCCATCAGGTCCGCTCAGGCACAACCAATGAAGGACAGCGCTGGACATCGGGATCGCCGCGGGACACTGGATTTCACCGCTGGAATGTTTATTTATTTATTTTTTTAAATAAAGGACTTTTTCAAGGTGTTTGTGTGTTTTTTTAAACATTTTTTTACACTTTCTTCGTGAAATGGTAGGGGTACAATGTACCCCTTACCAATTCACATAGGGGGGGGCCGGGATCTGGGGGTCCCCTTTGGTAAAGGGGTCTTCCAGATTCCGATAAGCCCCCCGCCCGCAGACCCCCACAACCACCGGGCAAGGGTTGTGGGGATGAGGCCCTTGTCCCCATCAACATGGGGACATCCTCCCCATGTTGAGGGCATGTGGCTTGGTACGGTTCAGGAGGGAGGGGGGGCCGCTCTCTCGTCCCCCCCTTTTCCCCTGCGGCCGGCCAGGTTGCGTGCTCGGATAAGGGGTCTGGTATGGATTTTTAGGGGGACTCCACACCATTTTTTTTTAAATTTGGGGTGGAGTTCCCCTTAAAATCCATGCCAGATCTGAAGGGCCTGGAATGGATATTTGGGGGAACCCCACGTCAATTTTTTTTTAAATTTGCGGCGGGGTTCCCCTTAATATCCATTCCAGACCTGAAGGGCCTGGTAATTGAATTCTGGGGAACCCCCAAGCTTTTTTTTTTTTATCAATGACTTTTGTATGTATTGCCGGGAGCCGACAATTCATTAATAGCCGCGAGTCAGTTTTAAATGCATTTTTTTCTTTCAAAAATGACATTTTTTGCAGGGACAGTTCTAAGCACGGGAAACATGCGCCACTTCACATGCATATCATACACACCCCCCAGGTACGAAATTTAAAGGAATATTTCACTTTTATTTTTTCATTTTAAGCATTATTAAAATCACTGCTCCCGAAAAAACGGCCGTTTTTAAAACTTCTTTTTGCATTGATACATGTCCCCTGGGGCAGGATCCGGGTCCCCAAACACTTTTTAGGACAATAACTTGCATATAAGCCTTTATAATTAACACTTTAGATTTCTCCCATAGATTTTTCGAATTTGCCACGAACACCCCAATTTGTTCGCTGTTCGGCGAACGGGCGAACAGGCAATGTTCGAGTCGAACATGAGTTCGACTCGAACTCGAAGCTCATCCCTAGTGGCTACTGGCAATTAGTTCATTATCATTATCAGATTCTGCTCTTAGAACAATCACATGGTAACCACGCAGATATATATATTTTCTTTTTTTACTAAGCATGTTTCAGGAAAGTATTGTTATGGCTCATGCACACTGCATCTCAAAGTTTAAAGAAGCTGCTCCTACCTGCTCCTACCTGCTCCTACAGGCTTTTAAGCTTTTTTGAGCTCTCATTTTGTTCTGCCTGGAAACTCTCCTCAATGTTAGCCAATGTGCATATGCACACTATGGCTTTTTCAGGAGTTTACAGGCATATGCTCTTGAGAAAAAGAAGAAATGGCTGCACATCCAAAGATTCCAAAAGTGGCTTTTATTGCAGACGGTCAAAATACACCAGGGACTCCAGGTGTTAGTCACATAGACGCGTTTCACACATCTGATCTGTGCTTAATCATTATATATGCTCTTACAGGCAGAAAAAACCCCCCACCAAACTAGAATTTTTGAGAGGAGCAGAAAAGACTCCTAACTGCCCAGAAATGCATGAACTGGTGTGAAAAAGAACAAAAATTCACACAAAAAAAGGAAAAATTTTGCTGAGAAGAGGGTTTGTGAAAAAAATTATCTATGTGTGGGGAACTGTGTTAAAGAGTGTAAACCCTGTTTAAAAAAAAATAATCTGTAAGACAAAGGTGTAATGAGCTAGTATGTATCGCATGCTTACTCATTATATAATACTTACCTTAGAATGAAGCTCTCTCAGTGGCGCCCACACACCACTGAGACGGATGACATTTTTCCTGGAGTTTCTTCCTGACTCGTGGACTCCGGCGCTGTGATTGGTCGGAGCTGCGATGCTGTCACTCATGTGCGCGGGAGCCGCCTTTCACGGCATGGAGCTTGGAAGGAACGGCATTCATGCCCGTTCTTTCAGAGCGCATGCACCAGTGATGTCACTGGCTGCATGTATACTAAATATCTCCTAAATGGTACAAGTTTAGGAGATATTTTCACTACCTATAGGTAAGCCTTATTATATGCTTACCTATAGGTAAATGTAAGCAGAGGAAGTTTATTTCCTCTTTAAACCCTTTGGCAAATCCAAGTATACTATATCCACAGCCACTTCTTTGTCTAAGGTTTTGCTTACCTCCTCATACAAAGAAATCAGATTTGTTTCACAACTCGTAATCTATGTGGTCTTTTATTAACCACTTCTGGACCAAGCCTATTGTGACAGGGGTCACTTGGGGCACAGGGGGAATGAGAACCCCACCATGATTTGAGATAGTGATATTCAATGCTGTATATACATGGTATATATTGGGTGAAATGTGTTACCATGTGCTTGTAATAAATGCATTCCCTGTTTTTGGAACTTCAACACAGAGTGTTTGTCTCGTATGTTTGGAAGGATTAATCCTAAGGGAAGCGGTCGCCTGACTGTGGAGGATCGGCAGTGGATGTGTGTCCAGAGAGGGAATATCTTAAACGGCGTTAACCCCTTTCATACTTGGGCAGCCGTTACATTGGTTGGCAGCGGTGGGATTTTCCCTCCAGTTACTGGGACACTCCAAACCACCACAGTGAATGACCAGCTATGCAGCCTGCAGGAAAGCCACGCTGAAAGACCTACTTAAGAGCCGTGGAGGGACCAGTGGGACAAAGAACAAGGCCACCTTGATCAGGGAGCTAGCCGAGATGGATCAGAGGGATGGTGATGCAGGACCCCGGTCAGTTGAAGACTTGTTTCAGCAACAAGTTCGACAGCGGTTGGCATTATATGGTGCTAACCCATCAGAGACCGCCATACAGGAAGCCATTAAAGACATCCAGCTGCAGGATGAGCGACAAGAGAAAGAACTAGAGCTACAAGAGAAAGAACTAGAGCGACAAGAGAGAGAACGAGAGCGACAAGAGAGAGAACTAGAGCGGCAACATGAGCGGAGAATGGCGGAAATACGGCAATCGGAGACAACGCCTAAAGATGCAGCGCCTGTCCGTAAGTTGCCCTTTCGGGCGTTCAAACTATTTAGGGAAGGAGAGGAGGAAATTGAAGCGTTCCTGCAGGACTTTGAGAGACTATGCCAGATACATGAAGTACTGCCCCAAGATTGGGTTGCCTTACTGGCAAGTAATTTAACGGGCAGAGCGGCGGATGCGGATCGGGCCCTGGAGGATGAGGACGCTAATGACTATGACCGGGTAAAAGAATCTCTGCTAGCCCGATTTGCCATTACACCCGAAGCCAGCCGGATTAAGTTTGGAGAATCCCGGAAACAAACCCACATAACTTACGTGGAGTGGGCACATCGTCTGCAGCGAAACCTTAAGGGCTGGTTCCAGGGAAGCCACGCTCATTCCATAGAGGACATCACCCAGCTAGTACTCTTAGAACATTTCTTTAACCACACCCCTCCGGTACTACGGGATTGGGTGCGAGATAAGCGACCACGGACTGTACAGCAAGCGGCTACTTTGGCCGATGAATATCTGGACTCTCGAAGGTCAGGCGGAAGCGAGTGCTATCCACTATCTCGGCCCAGTTTATCAGCCTCTAACCCAACTTCAGCACCAACCCCAGCGGCCACTTATCCTCAGCAGCCCAGGTTCAACTCCCAGGACTACGCACAACCCATCAGGTGTTTCGGATGTAAACAGCTAGGGCACAAAAAGCCAGACTGTCCATTGAATTCAGCCAGGCAGTCCCAGTCGTGGAGACAGCCAGCAGGGGGGAACCCACGCACATCCATGCATGGGGCCCACTGCGTTGAGGAGGAAGAACATTGGGGCGTCTTGCACGAGGCTGATCCCATACAAGCAGCTAACCGGGACAACCGGCAGCAACACAGGCAGACTGTCTGGGTCAATGGAAAGGAAGCCAATGGCCTACGTGATTCTGGTGCCACCATGACCTTTACAAAAGAAGAACCTCATCCCAGAGAGCCAACATACCGGAGACACTGTAGCCGTAAGTGTAGCGGGAGGTACCATCTTCCGGCTACCCGTTGCCCGTGTTCACCTGGATTGGGGGGTTGGTTCGGGACACGTGAATGTGGGGGTGATGAAGGACTTGCCCGCGGATGTACTACTGGGGAATGATTTGGCCCCCCTCATTTCTGCTTACGCCCCGATGGGCCCCGCTGAAGCCAACCCAGTGACTACCTGTGCCCAGACCCATGCTGCTGGAACCGGCCTGATTGCGGCTGAGAACGGGGTAAGATTATCTTCCCCGACATGTACCTTAGATCAGGCACAATATCACAGTCTAAAATTGGAATGTGACAAGTTGGCCAGTGAGAAATCAGAGATGCAACGACACTATGTCATGTATTATGAGATGTCCCATGGCTTGAACATTGAAATGCACAAACAGGCTGAAATTGTCAAAAGGTTAAATGGGATTTGCGCTCAGGTTTTGCCTTACCTTTCCCAAGAGCACCAGCAACACGTTTTGGGAGCCATTGAGAGAGCAAAGCAAGTGACTGTTCCAGAACTGAATTCCATTATTCGTCCCGGCCTCCTAGTGCAATGTTGATGGGTTGTCCAGGCATTAGACGAATGGAAATATGGACTAACTTCGGAGTCAACCCGTCTGGGGTCTCCTTCTGTGTTAGTCTCCTGCCAAAAGGGGAGATGTGTGACAGGGGTCACTTGGGGCACAGGGGGAATGAGAACCCCACCATGATTTTGGATAGTCATATTCAATGCTGTATATACATGGTATATATTGGGTGTATATTGTGTGTGGGCTGTTGTGTAATATTTGCTGTGATGGGGTGTGATTGCATTCTATTGTCTATTGTGGCTTGTGGTAATTAAGTCTGCTACTGTGGTGATGTGGATTGGAGCTTGGTAGACCGTCTGGCTGCCTATTATGGGATGTTTAAGTGTCTTTCTGTGAGGAGAGGGGGGGGAATCACCCCTCCTGCTAAGACTGTTTACTGAAAGAGAAGTTTGAACACACCTGACCTGTATGACCATTGTCATTGGACAGTTTAACCCGCCCTGTTCCCCAAGGATGGAAGGGAAGGGTTTTTGAAGAGAAATGTGTTACCATGTGCTTGTAATAAATGCATTCCCTGTTTTTGGAACTTCAACACAGAGTGTTTGTCTCGTATGTTTGGAAGGATTAATCCTATGGGAAGCGGTCGCCTGACTGTTGAGGATCGGCAGTGGATGTGTGTCCAGAGAGGGAATATCTTAAACGGCGTTAACCCCTTTCATACTTGGGCAGCCGTTACACCTATATTTGACACTTGTTGTTTACAAGTTAAACTCAGTATTTTTTGCTAGAAATTTACTTAGAACAAACATTATATATACATTTTTAGCAAAGACTCTGGAAAATAAAATGGCGGTCATTGCAATATTTTATGTCACACGGTATTTGCGCAGTGGTCTTTCAAACGCTTTTATTGAAAAAAATACACTGCACTGAATTAAAAAAAAATAGACAGTAAAGTTAGCCCAATTTTTTGATATATTGTGAAAGATGATGTTACGTTGAGTAAATAGATACCTAACATGTTACGGTTTAAATTTGCGCACACTCATGGAACGGCGACAAACTACGTTACTTAAAAATCTCTATGTGTGATGCTTTAAATTTTTTTAATGGTTACCAGTTTATAATTACAGAGAGGTATTTTACTAGAATTATTGCTCTCGCTCTGACGATCGCAGCCATACCTCACATATGTGATTTGAACACCGTGTACATTTGCGGGCGCGACTTATGTATGCCTTTTCTTTGGTGCGCGAACACGTGGGGACGGGGGCACTTTAAACTTTTTTTTTTTTACACTGTTTCTTTAAAAAATAAAATAAAATCTGATCACTTTTATTGCTGTTACAAAAAATGTAAACATCCCTTGTGACAGTAATCGGTGGTGACTACTACTATTTATGGAGGGATCTGGCGTCCAAAAGACCTCCTTTGCATTTAAAAGTATTCAAAATTATTTTTTAAAATCAGCGCCATTGGTGGCCGAGTAAATCGCAAGTGACGTTGTAACGTCGCTTCCAGGTTACTACATCAGAGACCCGATTAAAGCCAATTCTGGCTTTGTTCGGTATTCCGGCCAGCCGGCGGATGTGCTGGCTGGTCGCTTGGGTCTCCCGGTGGGATGGGAGACCTGGGCAGAGTGGCGGAAGGCGACGGAAGGGGGGATGTCCCTTCTCGCTACTCATAATAATGGCTGAGCAGCTGCTGAGCTGCATCAGTTATCACCAGAAAGCTGACCGCCAGCTCTAAAAAACAGCTGCAGGCTTCACCCTGGTGCAACTACTACCTCAAAGCGATGTACAGGTACGTTGTTTCGTGGGAAGGGGTTAAACTCTCCAGGATCCTCCCAACAATAGAACTTAAACTAACAGGTCTGTGATTACTTGGTAAAGACTTTAATCCCTTTTTAAATATAGGCACCTCATTGGCCTGATGCCGCGTACACACGATCATTTTTCCCGTCGGGAAAAATGTTATATTTTTTTTTTTAACAAGAAAAATGACCGTGTGTGGGCTTTTTGTCATTTTTCACGACGGGAAAAACTGCATTAATCACGACGAGAAAAATTAGAACATGCTCTAATTTTTCTCGTCGTGATTCCCGTCGTTTTTTTCCGCTGCAGTTTTCCCATAGGGAAACACTGCCACGGAGCCCACACACGGTCGTTTTTCTCGACCAAAAAAAAAATGTCGGGAAAAACGGACGTGTGTAGGGAACCAAGCCGTTCCCTCATTTTTCCCGTCGATTATCTCGACGGTGTTTTCACCGTCGAGAAAATCGATCATGTGTACGCGGCATTACATCAGTCCAGTGGTACTATGCAGGTCATAAAAATTAGAAACAATGGCTTTGAAATGACAGAGCTCAATTATTTTATAACACATGGGTGTATGTCATCTGGCTCAGGTGATTTATTCATCTTCATTCTGTCTGAATAGTTCTGGATCATATAAATTTTGAGCCATAGTAGTTCATTGGGACTATGTCAATGTCATCCCCATTACACAGGTAGATCTTCTCTTAGATATCATCTATTTTTGACCCAGTGACATCTCAGGACTTTAGAAATAACCTCATTGTATATTTTTACATTTGCATGTCAAAAAGTTAAAAGGTTGAATAGAGAGGGTGAATCTCCCCAGTGGGGAAATAAATATCTAAGTAGTAAGGCAAGCACTGGTTGAAAAACTTGCTAATTAGAATCTAGATGTATGATATTTTTGCACTGGAGAAACAAGAATATATTATCACTGTTCGATGGATATTCTTGTAGATAGCTATCTGGTTACTGGGTGATTTATCAGTTATGATTGCTATTATTTTTTTTACCAAAACTCTTAAGAGTTACTGTTCGATTACAGTTAATATCCTCAAACATTTTAAATACTACCATTCCTGAGGGCTTCCCTCACCCCTTAACACACATACATATGTATTTCTTTTTGGAAATTTGGGGATTTTTTTTGGTTCTCAGAGCTTTGTTCTATAGATTGGTCAATAGGAATACAGTGAGTGTTGGTATCATGTTTGTACTATATGTGTTGTTATCAACGTCCAAAGATTTATTCGAAAAGTCAGAATCCAGCGACATATGATCTCTAATCCTTATCATTCCAATATAGCTGTCTCAGTTGATATGAGGAATTCAAGATTATTGAACGCATCTCTGTTTAACCCTCCGGGTCATCTGGCTCCTGCAATCACTGTTTTTAGGGATTTGGTTAACAAGGACTTGCAATTGTTGCAGGTTAAGAAAAATAGGAGAGAGTATACCTTTAAAAAGGGATTAGAACAGCTTAAAGAACGGAATGATATCATTGTACGCCCCGCCAATAAGGGAGGCGGAATCGTTATCTTAGACAGAGAAGCTTATAGCACTGAGATGCTTAGACTACTCTCTGATTGAGAGACCTATGTTCCCTTATAAACGAATCTTTCCTCTAAATATAAAAAATAATTAGTTGTGTATGTAAGTGAATGAGAGCCGTCTTAATGCACACTACTGAAGTCGCTCCGACTTCAAAAAAGGTTCCTGTACTACTTCAATCCGACTTCTAGGCGACTTGTAGGCAACTTGTACCCATAGATTTCAATGGAAGTTGCCTCCAAGTCGGATCCCCTGTCTTAACTGAAGCAACTTTCCAGAAAGTAAAAATAGTTTTCCAGGAAAACCCCTCTCTCTCCCTCCCTCCCTCCCTCCCACAGAGCTGATTATTGTTTGATTGGCCACTGGAAAGTAGCCTGTCCTGGAGGCAACTTGAAGTTGCCTTGTAAGTTGCCTGGAGTCGCGCTGTGATTCATGCTCAAGTCGTGTCCAAGTTGCCTCCCAAAGTCGCGCTGGAAGTCGTTTTGCCCCTGTGTGAATGGGCTCTAATGCATTCAAAACTATAGAATGGAAGGATACTTATATTTTTGCCACTGCCGATGTCTCCTCATTATATATGGTGATTTCACATCAGCATGGGAGAGAGGCAGTTGAGCATTTTCTGAAGACTGATACTCTTCATGAAAAACAGAGATCTTTAATTCTAAAACTCCTGGATTACACCATGGAGCATAATTACTTTTGGCATGATGGTTCTTACTATGTGAAAAATAGAGGTATGGCCATGGGGGGCAAAATTTGCCCCCAGTATGGCCAACCTTTTTATGGCCAAGTGGGAGGAGGATGTCGTCTATCAAGAATCCAGGTTGGAACCGATATTCTGGAAAAGATATATAGACGACATCCTCCTCCTATGGGATGGCGGTTTTGAATCCCTTAATGTTTTCATTTTGGGATTGAATGTCAACGACAGGGGGATTTTTTTTACCCATGAAGTTAGCAACTCAGATATCCATTTCATTGATCTTAGGATAAGAGCTTTAGAAGGTAGAGTTATTACATCTACCTATTTCAAAGAGACAGATCATAATGGTTTCATAGACTCCAAGAGTTGCCATCATAGGGCTTGGCTTGATTCAATCCCGAAAAGCTAATTTCTGAGGTTGAGGAAGAATTGCACGAATCAGGATGACTTTGTGAGTGAAGCCTCAATCCTCAGAAAGTGTTTCCTAGAAAAGGGTTACAATGCCAATGAGTTGGAAGGAGTATTTAGAATAGCATTGGAGAGAAACAGAGAGGACCTTCTGGGCTCTAAACCAAGGGTTCAGGATGACTCTTTTAAATTCTCCTTTGTAACTTCTTATTCCAACCAACATTATGGAATTTATGCAAAGGCATTAGAAGGTTCTGCAAGGGGATAGGGTGTTGGGTCTAACCTACCTGATATGCCCCGGGTGGTATATAGAGGAGTTCCTCCATTAAGATTACAGGTAGCCCCTAATGTGGTGGATCCACCTAAGCAGCTTTCTTTTTTCAGAGCATGGGGTTATTTTTCCCCTGCAGAAAATGCCCAATCTGCAAATTAAATGCCAGTAGGAGTAGGAGAACTGAGTCCATTCAATACACCTCTACTCAGGTATTACGTGCTCGACAAAGAACGTGGTTTTACGTAATTCGGTGCCCCTGTGGGTTACAGTACATAGGGCGCACTATGCGAATGCTACATGTTAGAGTGAGTGAGCATGTAGCCAACATTAAAAGGGGTTTCCCTAAACATAGTCTATCTAAGCACTATGCCCTCAAGCATGATTGTAACCCGGAGGGCACTATCTTTTTGGGTATCGATAAATTTTCTAGTCATTGGAGAGGGAGTAATATAGTCAGGGAAGTCTCTCGGTTAGAGACAAGGTGGATTTATCGCGCCCAGACTTATACTCCCTTCGGAATGAACATTGAATGGGATATAAACTCATTTATCAATAATGGTTAGGTTGTATCGTTTTCTATCACTTTTTTTTTTCACATTTTACAATAGTTCTAATTTCTAGTTTTTAAAATATAATTTTTTTTCTTAATGATTATATTAAATATTTTTTTCTTTTTAGTTCGGAGTTAGAATCTATGTGTATTAGTTATCTGTATACATGTATTGTTGGTGTGATTTTTTTATTTTACCACAAGAGACCGCCACCTCATAGCTCTGCTTTGTACACACACTTATATGGTGTTTATATTACCTACTACACACAGTTCTTCCTACTGCTCTGTAATATGTTTTATGTTTTTTGGCTCTTTGTTATGACTTTATTCGTCATGCTGATCGTTAAAAAAATTGTCTTCTTTTTTTTAGCTCGTTGTGTTTCCTGTTTATGACCAGATAGGTGACAGCTTCCTGTCTTTGGAACGCAGGGGCTCTTATGATCATTTCCAGATATGGGGAAGTTTCTGGCAGTTTGGTGAATGCATTTGTAATCACATTTTCCCTTATCCGATGTGTCCCATGTTAACAATTTATTGTATTGTGGAATGCTTAGAGCTTTTTCTGTATATTTTAGCAGCTTTATTTAGTCGGGCTCGACTTCTGGGTTTTCCGGCAAGTGGAATGCATCGTATCCCCGCCTTCTTAACCAGCCAGTCCTCTATAAATAGGCGCGTTACATGCCTCAACCACGCCCCTGATGACGCATTTTTTATGACAAAACGTTGGGGGAGTGAGGAACGTAGGACGTGATGTGGCGGCCATCTTGTTGGTTTGAAACGCTGTTCGTTTCTACATGCCTACTTGTAGCATATCGAATGTGAGTGTTTACACATATTTTAAGAAATTAAAGTGCTTTATTTTTGATCTCTGCGCAATGAGCGTTCCTTCTCTTTACATTTCTCTTTATATTTTGGCGGATACTGGCGCCTACTTGCATTGGTCGGTGTAAGAGTGAAATTGATCTCTGTACATACAATGGTCTAATGGGAGGAGAATCTGTGTAGCCTTATGTGGAGTGGATCGACTTATGTGGGAAGGATTCGTGGTGCCACTGTTTATTGCAATTAATGTGCATATCCCATGCACTGATGGTAAGAGTCAGTACTATTGGGTGATGGTGATGGTTATTCTTTTCTTACTAATACGAAGACACCTTACAAGTGGACTTTGACTTGATTTGATTGATCCAGCAGTGCATCATTGATGAACTTTCAGTTCTTATTTATATTCAGATTTTTAAAGCGCTACACCTTTATTTTTTATTTTTTTTAAAGTAAACTTGAGCTTAGTACTTTATCTTATGTTCTCAGACTTTTGAATAGGAAAGTTCTACACAACTGACATAAAACTGTATTTTTTACCAGTATTTAATGCTGAGTACCAGTTTAACCACTTCCCGACCGCCCACCACATATCTACTGTGGCAGAGCGGCCCAGCTGCGCAAAATAATGTGCCTTATGTGATTTCATGCACGCAGTGTAGTGGATGCGCGTGCGCTGCCAGAGCGCTGCTCCCGCTGTGTTTGGACACAGCGGGAGCCAATCAGCGGGTCCAGTGGCCGAGATGGCCCCGCGACCCGCTGATCGTTCTGTGGAGAGACGGAGCAGCGGTGTGCCTATGTAAACAAGGCATTCTGCTGATCTGTCGGGGAGCAAAAGAGAGATCTTGTGTTTCACCTAAGCTGAAACATGATCTCTCTTTTCCTCCAGTGTATCCAAGTGTGTCCAATTTGTCTGCCGCAATGTCGCAGTCCGGGTAAAAATCGTTGATCGCCACCATTACTAATAAAAACTATTTTTCAAAAAGTGCCGCCTACATATATCCCATAGTGTGTAGATAACTTTTTAATACGCTTATTGGGATTTTTTTTTACCAAAGATATGTAGCAGAATACTAATTATCCTAAACTGATGAGGAAATTTGTTTTTTTTACATTTTTTTTATTAAGAATGTTTTATAGCAGAAAGTAAAGAATATTGTTTTTTATTCAAAATTGATGGGCTTTTGCGCTTATAGCGCAAAAAAATAAAGACTGCAGAGGTGAATAAATACCACCAAAAGAAAGCTCTGTGGGGAAAAAAGGACATACATTTTATTTGGGTACAGCGTCGCATGACTGCGCATTTGTCAGTTAAAGCAATACAGTGCCGTATCACAAAAAATGGCCTGGTCAGGAAGTGGGTAAAACCTTCCAGAGCTGGGTAAAAAAAAAAAAAATATATATATATATATATATATATATATATACATATATATATGTGTGTGTGTGTGTGTGTATGTGTATGTGTGTGTGTATATATATATATATATATATATATATATATATATGAGAGAGAGATAGATTTTTTTTTTATAATCTCTATATATATATATATATCTATCTCTCTATATATCAGTGGGTACGGAAAGTATTTAGACCCCCTTAAATGTTTCACTATTTGTTATATTGCAGCCATTTGCTAAAATCATTGAAGTTACTTTTTTTCCTCATTAATGTAAACACAGCACCCCATATTGACAGAAAAACACAGAATTGTTGACAGATTTATTAAAAAAGAAAAACTGAAATATCACATGGTCCTAAGTGTACAAATATGTGTCTTTCGCGCTAATAAAGAGTAAAGTGAAAGGAACTGAGGTATAAACAATGGCTTCAAAATCAATCTGTGTTCACTCTACACATAAAGAATATCAGAAACAAAAAGGGGGGGGGGGGGGTTTTGCGCTATTGTGTAATAATATATCCCACACACTAAGTGACAAGTGACAAATAAAGTGCATAACACAATAACACAGTGTCTCTAACAATAGTGAAAGTATAACTAATATTCTAGATCTGATATATCAGTAGGTATTGTAACCTTACTAGAATACACCAGTGAAATAATAATAACATGCAAAACAGTGAATGTGAAAAATAAACACAATAAACGTATTAGGTTCAATATTGCAAGGTCCTTGTCTTTTTTCAGGATGTGCCAGTGACGTTCCACTAATCTGGCCACATCTTTATGTTGTATGTTGAAATCCAAGATGAGGCATGGAGCATCTTGATATTGTTGATTTTTAACCCTGTTAAGCATCATTGTATTTCTATCCATATCCCTGACATCTTCTATCTGCTTATTCAGCCAGGAATGGTCGTATCCCTTTTCTTCAAACCTACTTCCTATTAATTGTGCTTGTTGGTTGAAGTCTTCTTTTTTGCTGCAGTTTCTTTTCACTTTTATTAGTTGGCCTTTAGGGATATTGTAGAGCCACGATTTATGATGACAGCTTTCTAGAGACAAGTAGCTGTTAGCATCTACTGATTTGAAAAAGGTTTTTGTAGTGATTTTGTCTCCCTCCAACTTTAGGGTCAAATCTAGAAAGTCCACAGTTTTGGCATCTATTTTCCATACCAGTTTAATATTGCTATAATTTTCATTTAAATTGGCAAGGAAGTATTCCAGTTTCTCTCTGCTGCCGTTCCAAACTATTATCAGGTCGTTGATATATCTTTTATATAACGTTAGTTCCGGAGGTGTGTTAGCATATACTGCTCCCTCCTCCCACTGGGCCATAAACGCATTGGCAACGCTCGGTGGAAATTTAGCACCCATTGCTATACCGACATTTTGTTTGTAATAAGACTGATCATGCCAGAAGTAATTAAACTTGAGGCAGAAGTCTAAACATCTGATAAGGAACTTTCTCTGTTTGCACATGAGATTACTGTATGTTCTTAACAGCCATTTCGTAGCATGACAAGCATTGTGATGTTGCACAATCGTATATAACGATGTAACATCTGCAGTGGCTAAATATGTCCTTCCTTCTAATACTGGTATTGTTTCTAATAGTTGCAATATGTGCTTAGTATCCCTAAGGTATGCACGAGTGCTTTGAACTGCCGGCTGAATATAATGGTCAATATATTGACCTAACCTGGATGTTAGTGAGTTTATGCCATTCACTATTGGCCTTCCAGGTGGATTCTCTCTGTCTTTGTGTATTTTAGGGACCGTGTAAATAATAGGAATCCTACATAATTCTGGTATTAAATAATGCGACTACTTTTTGTTGAGGATCTCTTTTTTGATGCCTAGATCAATTAGTAATTGTAATTCTTTTTTGTAACTAGTTGTGGGGTTCCCTCGTAGTTTTATATAAGTGTCCTCTTGTTGTAATTGCCTTTCGATTTCCTTCATATATTGGTCTTTCCTGCCCCAACAACCAATCAGGCTCCCCTGAAGAAGTCACGAGGTACGTGACTTAACGCCGTAGGGAAAGGATTGCGGCATCACATCCAGGATCAGAAACAGCAGAATAACAGTAAGACGGCGCTTTGCACGCCGTGATTCTCTGTATTGCTTATTTCTTTCAGTTGTCCACCCTTTTACTCTTAATAAAACCCTATATATATTTTACCATAATACTACACCATTGGAGGTTTCTTGTCTGTTCCCCTGCCGGACCCTGGGTTGGAGGTCCGCTCCCCCTCCCCCTTCCATTTACAGGTAGCGTGAGTGGTGGTGGACAGATATTTGTTATATCTAAGTGGAAATGATTTAACCACTTAAGCCCCGGACCATTTGGTAGCTAAAGGACCAGAGGTGATTTCAGAATTTTTCACTGCACTGCTTTAACTGTAAATTGTGCGGACATGCAATGTTGTACCCAAACGAAATTTGCGTCCTTTTCTTCCCACAAATAGAGCTTTCTTTTAATGGTATTTGATTGCCTCTGCGATTTTTATTTTTTGCGATATAAATGGAAAAAGACCGAATATTTTTTAAAAAAATGATATTTTCTACTTTTTGTTATAAGAAAAATCTAATAAACTCAATTTTAGTCATACATTTAGGCCAAAATGTATTCAACCACATGTCTTTAGTAAAAAAAAATGTCAATAAGCGTATATTTATTGGTTTGCGCAAAAGTTATAGCGTTTACAAACTAGGGTACATTTTCTGGAATTTACACAGCTTTAAATTTATGACTGCCTATCTCATTTCTTGAGGTGATAAAATGGCAGGGCAGTACAAACCCCCCCCAAATTACCCCATTTTGGAAAGTAGACACCCCAAGGAAATTGCTGAGAGGCATGTTGAGCCCATTGAATATTTTTTTTTGTCCCAAGTGATTGAATAATGACAAAAAAAAAAAATTACAAAAAGTTGTCAGTAAATGATATATTGCTCACACATGCCATGGTTATATGTGGAATTGCACCCCAAAATACATTCTACTGCTTCTCCTGAGTACGGGGATACCACATGGTATCTTTTTAGGAGATTTTTAGGAGCCTAGCCACGTACGGGACCCCGGAAACCAACCACCGCCTTCAGGATTTCTAAGGGTGCAAATTTTTGATTTCACTCCTCACTACCTATCAGTTTCGAAGGCCATAAAATGCCAAAGTAGCACAAAACCCCCCCCAAATGACCCCATTTTGGAAAGTAGACACCCCAAGCTATTTACTGAGAGGCATGTTCAGTCCATGGAATATTTTATATTTTGCCACAAGTTGCGGGAATATGACAAACTTTTTTTTTTGCACAAAGTTGTCACTAAATTATATATTGCTCACACATGCCATGGGCATATTTGAAATTACACCCCAAAATACATTCTGCTGCTTCTCCTGAGTATGGGGATACCACATGTGTGGGACTTTTTGGGAGCCTAGTCGCGTACGGGACCCCAAAAACCAAGCACCGCCTTCAAGGTTTCTAAGGGCATACATTTTTGATTTCACTCCTCACTACCTATCACAGTTTTGAAGGCCATAAAATGCCAAGATGGCACAAAACCCCCCCAAATGACCTCATTTTGGAAAGTAGACACCCCAAGCTGTTTACTGAGAGGCATGTTGGGTTCATGGAATATTTTATATTTTGCCACAAGTTGCGGGAATATGACAAACTTTTTTTTTTTTTGCACAAAGTTGTCACTAAATGATATATTGCTCACACATGCCATGGGCATATGTGAAATTACACCCCAAAATACATTCTGCTGCTTCTCCTGAGTACGGGGATACCACATGTGTGGGACTTTTTGGGAGCCTAGCCGCGTACGGGACCCCAAAAACCAAGCACCGTCTTCAAGGTTTCTAAGGGAATACATTTTTGATTTCACTCCTCACTACCTATCACAGTTTTGAAGCCCATAAAATGCCAAGATAGCACAAAACCCCCCAAAATGACCCCATTTTGGAAAGTAGACACCCCAAGGAAATTGCTGAGAGGCATGTTGAGCCCATTGAATATTTTTTTTGTCCTAAGTGATTGAATAATGACAAAAAGAAAAAAAATTTACAAAAAGTTGTCACTAAATGATATATTGCTCAAACATGCCATGGTTATATGCAGAATTGCACCCCAAAATACATTCGGCTGCTTCTCCTGAGTACGGGGATGCCACATGTGTGGGACTTTTTGGGAGCCTAGCCGCGTACGGGACCCCAAAAACCAAGCACCGCCTTCAAGGTTTCTAAGGGCACAAATTTTTGATTTCACTCCTCACTACCTATCACAGTTTTGAAGGCCATAAAATGCCAAGATAGCCCAAAACCCCCACAAATGACCCCATTTTGGAAAGTAGACACCCCAAGCTATTTGCTGAGAGGCATGGTGAGTATTTTACAGCTCTCATTTGTTTTTGAAAATGAAGAAAGACATTTTTTCTTTTTTCAATTTTCAAAACCTTGTGACAAAAAGCAAGATCTGCAAAATACTCAACATACCTCTCAGCAAATAGCTTGGGGTGTCTACTTTCCAAAATGGGGTCATTTGGGGGGGGGGGGTTTGTGCCATCTGGGCATTCCATGGCCTCCGAAACTGTGATAGGCAGTGAGGAGTGAAATCAAAAATTTACACCCATAGAAATCCTGAAGGCGGTGCTTGGTTTTCGGGGTCCTGTACGTGGCTAGGCTCCCAAAATGTCTCACACATGTGGTATCCCCATACTCAGGAGAAGAAACAGAATGTATTTTGGGGTGCAATTCCACATATAACCATGGCATGTTTGAGCAATATATAATTTAGTGACAACTTTTTGTACATTTTTTTTTTTTTTTGTCATTATTCAATCACTTGGGACAAAAAAAAAATATTCAATGGGCTCAACATGCCTCTCAGCAAATAGCTTGGGGTGTCTACTTTCCAAAATGGGGTCATTTGGGGGGGGTTTTGAACTGTCCTGGCATTTTATGCACAACATTAGGAAGCTTATGTCACACATCATCCACTCTTCTAACCACTTGAAGACAAAGCCCTTTCTGACACTTTTTGTTTACATGAAAACATTTTTCTTTTTGCAAGAAAATTATGTTGAACCCCCAAACATTATATATTTTTTTAAAGCAAAGTCCCTACAGAATAAAATAGTGGGTGTTGCATTTTTTTTTTCCACACAGTATTTGTGCAGCGATTTTTCAAACGCATTTTTTGGGGGAAAAACACACTTTTTTTTTAATGCACTAAAAAACACTATATTGCCCAAATGTTTGATGAAATAAAAAAGATGATCTTAGGCCGAGTACATGGATACCAAACACGACATGCTTTAAAATTGCGCACAAACGCGCAGCGGCGACAAACTACATTTATTTTTAAAAGCATTTAAAAGCCTTTACAGGTTACCGCGTTAGATTTACAGAGGAGGTCTACTGCTAAAATTACTGCACTTGATCTGACCTTCACGGTGATACCTCACATGCATGATGCAATTGCTGTTTACATATGACGCTAGACCGACGCTTGCGTTCGCCTTTGCGCAAGAGCAGGGGGGGACAGCGGTGCTTTTTTTTATTTATTTTTATTATTTATTTTGCTTTTTTATTTTATTTTTAAACTGTTCCTTCCATATTTATTTTTTTTACCATTTTTATTGTTATCTCAGGGAATGTAAATATCCCCTATGATAGCAATAAGTAGTGACAGGTACTCTTTTTTTGAAAAGTGTGTGATAAAATGCTTTCCCAATTTCCCAATGGCGCTGTTTATATCCGGGGGGGGGCATTCCCTTCCACTGCTTGTAAAAGCAGTCTAGAGGCTAATTATCTGCTAGAATTGCTTTTACATGAAAGCCGGCCACTGGCTGAAAAGAATGATACCAAGATGATACCTAAACCTGCAGGCATCATTCTGGTATAAACATTCAAAGTCCAGCAACATACCAGTACATTGCTGGTCCTTGTTGGACATGTATTGTAATCTTTTTTTTCATGCAGCCTGTTGGCTGAACGAAAAAAAGAGATTGATCGGTGGGTATGCCCACCATTAGAATACCTCCCTTCATCCACCCACTTCTAATGATGGGCATACATGCACCAGTTATATATGCCGAAACATGGGGCATCCTCCCGCAAAAAAGTTATGCCGCGTACACACGGTCGGACTTTTCCACGGGCAAGCCTTCGTCGGAATTTCGACCGTATGTACGCGGCATAAAAGGTTATGCCGCGTACACACGGTCGGAATTTTCCACGGGCAAGCCTCCGTCGGAATTTCAACCGTATATGCGCAGCATTAGGAGCAAAATCGCTCCTCCGCCCCTGCTGCCCCCATGCTTCGGCATATATGCTCTTTTTTTTAACTGTGGTGGTGAAATCACCTCCTACAGCGTTGGAGTCACAGCTTTATGTATCGTGGGAGCAAACGCTGTTGCTGTCAAGATAAATAGATCCGCTCTGCAACTGAATGGCGTACCTGCTAAGCAAATGATGGTTAACATTAAAACAAAATAACATTACAGTACAACAGTAAGACCTTACCATACCATACTTGCAAAGCAAATACCAAAACAAAACCTAGTAAAAAATAAAACATTTTTTTAACGCAACCTGTGCCTAAAATATATATATGCCGAAGCATGGGGGCATCCTCCCGCAAAAAAGTTATGCTGCGTACACACGGTCGGACTTTTCCACGGGCAAGCCTTCGTCGGAATTTCGACCGTATGTACGTGGCATAAAAGGTTATGCCGCATACACACGGTCGGACTTTTCCACGGGCAAGCCTCCGTCGGAATTTCGACCGTATATACGCGGTATTAGGAGCAAAATCGCTCCTCCGCCCCTGCTGCCCCCATGCTTCGGCATATATGCTCTTTTTTTTAACTGTGGTGGTGAAATCACCTCCTACAGCGTTGGAGTCACGGCTTTATGTATCGTGGGAGCAAACGCTGTTGCTGTCAAGATAAATAGATCCGCGCTGCAACTGAATGGCGTACCTGCTAAGCAAATGATGGTTAACATTAAAACAAAGTAACATTACAGTACAACAGTAAGACCTTACCATACCATACCTGCAAAGCAAATACCAAAACCTAGTAAAAAATAAAACATTTTTTTAACGCAACCTGTGCCTAAAATATATATATGCCGAAGCCTGGGGGCATCCTCCCACAAAAAAGTTATGCCGCGTACACACGGTCGGACTTTTCCACGGGCAAGCCTCCGTCGGAATTTCGACCGTATGTTGGGAGCAAAATCGCTCCTCCGCCCCTGCTGCCCCCATGCTTCGGCATATATGCTCTTTTTTTTTAACTGTGGTGGTGAAATCACCTCCTACAGCACTGGAGTCACGGTTTTATGTATCCTGGGAGAAAACGCTGTTGCTGTCAAGATAAATAATTCCGCGCTGCAGCTGAATGGCGCACCTTAAAACAAAAAATTACATACCTGAAAAGCAAGCATGATAAAACATTGCAGAATAGAATACAGTAAAAAAGAGCAGAACAATAGAGAGAAAATAGATAGAGAGAGAGAGAGAGAGAACAATAAAACGACAACTATTTTAGTTTTTTTTATTTTATATTTTTTTTGTGTTTTGTTTTTTACATATTTTTTTTCTTTTTTACACTTTTTTTTGTAACTTTAACAACTGTAATGGTTCGGGTCTCTCAAAATGTAATGGCATCTTGGGAGACCCTGTGTAAGTGTGTCCTAGTCTGTGAAATGCTGTACCCTACGCTAAAACTTCACTTTTGAGTGGTAGCATTCAAAATATTCACCAAGGCAAAGACCAGGTTTGTCAGGACAGAGTGGACAAAAAACACGGGTGTCACGCCTAAATCCGCACTTGCTACAGACATGACATCTTTTTTGGAGGGTTCGTTGTGTAGGGGTACTCGGGAGGGCATACGGATAATGCCTCTCATGCAGCCGGCTTACTGCATTTGGTAGGGGATGGTTAGGTGCAGAACCGCCTGGATACAGGAGGTCTGTGACTATCTCATTCTGGAATTTTAGAAGAGATAAAGTCCCGCCTGAAGCTCTGTATAGCACATGAGCGTTCAGCAAAGCCAATTGGAATAAGGATAGAGACACTTTTTTGTACCAGCGTCTCGCCTTACGGTCAATTAGATACGGCGCCAACAACTGGTCGTTGAGGTCCACCCCTCCCATGTTTTGGTTATATTCGTGGACACAGAGGGGTTTCTCCACAACACCAGTCACCGTACGAATTTGGACTGTCGTGTCTGCATGAAGGGAGGTAAGAAGGAAAACATTCTTATTGTCCCTCCACTTCATAGTGAGCAAGTTATTACACTTCAAGCAGGCTCTCTCCCCCAGCCTAAGACGGGCATCTACAAGCCGCTGGGGAAAGCCCCGGCGATTAGGTCGCACGGTGCCACATGCTCCAATCTGATGATCAAACAAGTGACTAAACAGTGGCACGCTCGTGTAATAATTGTCCACATACAAGTGGTACCCCTTTCCGAATAAGGGTGACACCAAGTTCCACACTATCTTGCCAGCGCTCCCTATGTAATCCGGGCAGTTGACCGGCTCAACCTGTCTATCTTTTCCCTCATAAACCGTAAAGCTCCATACATAGCCTGTTGCTCTGTCACAGAACTTATAGAGCTTGACCCCGTATCTGGCACGCTTGCTGGGAAGGTACTGCTTGAAAGCCAAGCGGCCAGAAAATTTAATCAGGGACTCATCAACGCAGACAACTTGATCGGGAATAAACAAGGCTGCAAAACGTTCGTTGAAGTGGTTTATGAGGGGCCGAATTTTATAGAGCCGGTCGTATTCAGGGTCTCCACGTGGACGACAAAGTTCATTGTCGTTGAAGTGCATGAACCGCAAAATCTGCTTGTATCGTGTCCTGGGCATGGAGGCAGAGAACACGGGCATGTGGTCAATTGGGTGCGTGGACCAATAAGCACGCAATGACGGGAATTTATGTGTGCCCATGTTGAGGGAAACGCCCAGAAAGGTCTTAAATTCAGAAACCGTTATTGGTTTCCAATCTTTGGCAATGGAAGGCAACTGGGGGTTAGCGGCGATGAATTGACCAGCATATACATTACTCTGGTCCACAATAGATCTATAGAGATCTTCCGTTAAAAACAGTGAATACAAATCAATTGGCTTAAAATCAGCTGTTTCCACCTGAATACCGGGTTGGGCAGTGAATGGGGGAAGTACGGGTTCTGCAGAAGTGGTGGGGACCCAATCAGGATAGGCGAATTCTGCAGGAAGGGCACTATGGGCACGACGGGCCTGCCTTTGTCTTCTTGGTGGCAGCGGGACACTACTTGTGCTTGCCACCTCGCCAGCTTGAACTGCACTTATGGGACTCGCCACGTCACCACGTGATACTGCAGTGCTGGATGTACGCCCAGGCTGTACTAGGCCGCTGGTGCTTGCCAATTCACCAGAAGGAATAGCGGCGCTAGTACTACTCTGCTCCATGATACGAGAGACCTGCGGTTCTTGCTCCTCAACAACCTCAGAAGATCGGGATCGGGTACGCCTGACCTTAGCAGGGACCTTAACTTCGTCGTCAGAGCTATCTGACGAGGAGCCACTGACTTCACTGTCTTCTACGGGAAGATATTCTGAGCCTGAATCTGACAGATACGTGACCTCCTCTTCACTATCTGTCATGCTCAGAATCTCGTAGGCCTCTTTACTAGTGTACCTTTGTCTTGCCATTTTGGGCTCTAAATTTAGGGGTACACTAGTAAGATTCACAGGTAAAAAAAGCACCTGACTGTCAGCAAATGTATCAAACGCTACCAAAAAAACTGTTAGCGATCGCAGGGATCAGGACTGCCTCTGCGAACGCTGCAATTATGTGTGTTGTGTTTGGTAAGTGACAGTGATCGATCGATACTGCACTTGGGTGGGCTGGGCTGGGCTGGGCTGGGCGGAGGGGCTAAACGCAGGTGCTAGCAGGTATCTGGGCTGATCCCGCTAACACTGCGTTTTTGGGAACCCTAAACCGCTGGGGACGCTAGTATAGATCTGTTCAGATACTATACCACTAAGGGAGGTGTATGCTTTGCGCGTGGGTGTTAGCGTTACTGGCACTAACCTGACGCTGCCTGGGGCGACGCAGACCCTCTCTGGCACTAAAACCTAATTGATATCAGCCGCCGGGCGATCAGGGGGTTAAGCCTTTATTGGGTTATATACGGCGGGTGCCCTGATGCTATAAAAAGCAAACTAACCAACCAGCGTCACCCATAAAACTTATATGGTGATCACTGGTGAAAGGGTTAACTAGGGGCAATCAGGGGGTTAAAACCTTTATTAGGTTATATATGGGGGTACCCGACGCTATATAAAAACGGGTAACCTAAATAACTAACCGGCTAACCAGTGTCACCAGTAAAACTTATACGGTGATCACTGGTGAAAGGGTTAACTCTAGGGGCAATCAGGGGGTTAAAATAATATATGGGGGTACCTGACGCTATAAAAACCTGCGGCGAAACTAAAAATAAATAACTGGCTATCTAGGGCACCACCGGCACTAAATACAGCGATCGGAAATACGATCGCTTAGTGACGCTGGTGTTAGGGGGTGAAAGGGTTACCTGGGGGGCGATCAAGGGCTTAAACCTTTATTAGGGGGGGTTAGGGGGCTACCCTGGACCTAAAGGGGCCTAAACCTAACTGCCCTGCAACTTTTTACTGTCACAAATGACACTGATTGCAGTGATCAGTAAAATAATGACCACTGCAAACGGTGCACTGTGACTGGGGGTACTGGGGGTGATCTGGGGGGTGATCTGGGGGTGACTGGGGGATGAAAAGTGTGCCTACGTGTACTGGTGTCAGTGGGCTGTTGGTGCACTTACTGTGAGATGTCTTCACTCCTCGCGCCGGATCGAAAAGACCGACACGAGGAGAGATGACATCACTTCCTCTGCCTGTGTTTACATTTACACAGCAGAGGAAGCTTTTCATTCGCCGGGAGCTATCGCGAGGGGGTGGCCGGAATCGAACGGCCGTCCCCTCATCCCGGATCGCTCCCCAATGGAAAACGACCGCTCACTGTAAAGAAGGGGGGTCCGATCGGACCCCCCAACTATACAAAGGCAATCACGTAGATATACGTGACTTTGCCTGTCGGTACCATTCTGCCAACGTATATTTACAGTGGGCGGTCGTTAAGTGGTTAAAGAGAAAGACAAGACCTGATGTCAAGCCAGTTTAATTCCTTAATGAGGTGAGAATATTGGGAGACAGGTGGAGGATATACCAGTGGTTCAATACTCCAATTGGATATTTTATTTAGAAGACCCTGACTCCATTTAAGGACAACGATTAGTTAACCTCTATCAATAACCCATGGACTTTATGATCTCATTTACCATTATACCATTGCAATATTGAACCTCATACGTTTATTGTGTTTATTTTTCACATTCACTGTTTTGCATGTTATTATTTCACTGGTGTTTTCTAGTAAGGTTACATTACCTACTGATATATCGGATCTAGAATATTAGTTATACTTTCACTATTGTTAGAGACATTGTGTTGTGTTATGCACTTTATTTGTCACTTGGTCACTTAGTGTGTGGGATATATTATTACACATTAGCGCAAAATCCCCCCCCCCTTTTTGGTCCTAAGTATTCAGACCCTTTGCTGTGACACTCATATACTTAACTCAGGTGCTGTCCATTTCTTCTGATCATCCTTGAGATGGTTCTACACCTTCATTTGAGTCCAGCTGTGTTTGATTATACTGATTGGACTTGATTAGGAAAGCCACACACCTGTCTATCTAAGACCTTACAGCTCACAGTGCATGTCAGAGCAAATGAGAATTATGAGGTCAAAGGAACTGTCTGAAAAGCGCAGACAGAATTGTGGCAAGGCACAGATCTGGCCAAGGTTACAAAAATTCTGCTGCACTTAAGGTTCCTAAGAGCACAGTGGCCTCCATAATCCTTAAATGGAAGACATTTGGGACAACCAGAGCCCTTCCTAGAGCTGGCCGTCCGGCCAAACTGAGCTATCGGGGGGAGAAGAGCCTTGGTGAGAGAGGTAAAGAAGAACCCAAAGATCACTGTGGCTGAGCTCCAGAGATGCAGTCGGGAGATGGGAGAAAGTTGTAGAAAGTCAACCATCACTGCAGCCCTCCACCAGTCGGGGCTTTATGGCAGAGTGGCCCGACGGAAGCCTCTCCTCAGTGCAAGACACATGAAAGCCCGCATGGAGTTTGCTAAAAAAACACCAGAATGACTCCAAGATGGTGAGAAATAAGATTCTCTGGTCTGATGAGACCAAGATAGAACTTTTTGGCCTTAATTCTAAGCGGTATGTGTGGAGAAAACCAGGCACTACTCATCACCTGTCCAATACAGTCCCAACAGTGAAGCATGGTGGTGGCAGTATCATGCTGTGGGGGTGTTTTTCAGCTGCAGGGACAGGACGACTGGTTGCAATCGAGGGAAAGATAAATGCGGCCAAGTACAGGGATATCCTGGACGAAAACCTTCTCCAGAGTGCTCAGGACCTCAGACTGGGCCGAAGGTTTACCTTACAACAAGACAATGACCCTAAGCACACAGCTAAAATAACGAAGGAGTGGCTTCACAACAACTCTGTGACTGTTCTTTAATGGCCCAGCCAGAGCCCTGACTTAAACCCAATTGAGCATCTCTGGAGAGACCTAAAAATGGCTGTCCACCAACGTTTACCATCCAACCTGACAGAACTGGAGAGGATCGGCAAGGAGGAATGGCAGAGGATCCCCAAATCCAGGTGTGAAAAACTTGTTGCATCTTTCCCAAAAAGACTCATGGCTGTATTAGATCAAAAGGGTGCTTCTACTAAATACTGAACAATGGGTCTGAATACTTAGAACCATGTTATATTTCAGTTTTTCTTTTTTAATAAATCTGCAAAAATTTCAACAATTCTGGGTTTTTCTGTCAATATGGGGTGCTGTGTGTACATTAATGAGGAAAAAAAATGAATTTAAATTATTTTAGCAAATGGCTACAATATAACAAAAAGTGAAAAATTTAAGGGGGTCTGAATACTTTCTGTACCCACTGTGTGTATGTATGTATATATATATATATATATATATATATATATATTGTGATAGTGAAAGTCCCTGTCCCTATGGAAAGGGAGCAAAAACGGACACAGAGTCTGCATGTCAGCAGACTGCAGAACTACAGAGCATAGCTTGGAAATTGAGAAAACTGTTTTGGCAGCTTTTTCCGTGTTTTGCTAAGTTTAGATGGGACTGTGTAGTTTGGAGATCCAGCAGAGACTTGGGTGGGATGGGATCTCCAACCCTGTGTCCGGGTCTTGTGGACAGCCAGCATGGTGTGTTCTCAGGTGCACACAACCAATATAATGAGGGGCTGGTGAGAGCAGAAGGGGAAGGATGGTGGAGAGTGAGCAACTTGCTACTGCTAAGTGAAGACAGACCTATGTCTGGAGAGCGGTCTGCCCTGTGGGAGACTGCAGCCCATGTAAAGGGGATTCTTTGCCCAGGGACTGGGAAAGGCTGGCCAGCCTTGAGAGTCAGGGAGACTGAGGAAGCCAGTAAGTCCAGGGAGCTGGAAAGAATCGTTTCTATTTGAAAGCAAGCAGAGGAACTGCTGACAAGAGCCAGGTGGCTTGGTATGTTTTCATGTATGTGCTGAATGAAGTTTAAACCCCTGCGTGGGAATCCTGAATAGACATTTTGCTTTTGTTTTTATGTTTAAATAAACGTGGGCTACCAGGCCCTTAACTAGAATGCCTGTCTGATATGGACTCACTGCATAAAAATGCATCTATCCACTTGAGCTAAAACACCCCAATATCACAGTGGTGGATTCAGCGAGCAACACTACGGTGGAATCCGGGTCCTTGCTCCATAGTGAGTTCAGGTCAGGAACTGTTGGCTGTCTATGGAAGTGCAGCCAGGCAAAAGGCATTGCGTGTTGCAGGTGGTGTACCTGTAAAGGAAAAGTTTTTTTTTTCTCTGCAGTGAACTGCTGCTAGCTGTGTGTGGCAGCCAGGCGAACTGCATTGTGCAGAAGTTTATTGGATGGACTGTTGCATGCAGGTAGTGCACATGTGAGAATTTTTTCTTTTTACTACTGTGAACTGTGTAACAAACTGCTGTGCATGTGACTGCAAAGATGAGGCAGTCAAAACACAAGAAGTTCATATTAAATCAAGTTCAAGGGGAAGTGAGCTCAGCGTGGCCTGAGAAGATGTCTACGCCTAGGAGGGCCAGTCAAAAGGGGCCAGGGGTGTATGAGACCGTGAATGAGTGGTTCAAGCGGAACCAGACCAAAGAGTCGGATGCAGTTCAAGGGGCTATGATCTTGGCCTCTGATTACATGCAGCCCATGCTACCTACAGAGGAAGTTGGGGACTTCCTGGAAAAATTTGAAAAAGTCGCTGTAAGGAGAATATGGCCTAGGAATCGGTGGCCAAAATTGCTGCAAACCTTGTTACAGATAGAGTTCCGGTCGGTTTACCATTTGATGGATGGGGACCAGGATGACTACTGCAAGTTTAAAGAGGAAATCCTTCTCAGAGGATAGTGCCATCGCATCATGGGCTCCAGCAAAGAGAGGTCATCGCCCATAGCAACGAGAGACGCATCACTGCGACAACAAAGCACCAGTCGAGCGGTGGCTCGGGAGAGCATGAGTGTGCATCGGTGTACCAGCCCTGCGTTTTCTGCAAGCATATCGGTTGTCACCCCTGGCAACAGTGGCAAGAAGTCTGTGTGGACTGCAGGGGGTACCAATGAGCATGAGGAATATAAAGATGTGTATTATGGCCGCTTATGTGAAGTGGTCAGCCCAGAAAGAAGGGCACAACAGTCTGTATTCACCAGGAGGTGTAGCCAACCATCTTTGGAGTGCTGGTCTGCTGTTACCCCTAGCAAGAGGGATCCTGTGTTACATGCAGGGGGTGTTGGTGGGTCCGGAAAGGCTGCAGTGTTGCTCCATGACCACATGGAAGAGTCAGCCTGTGGAGACCCCACAGATGAGAGACAACGCACTCAAATGAAGGCTATGACAACGGCTACAGGAATTGGTAAGACTGTTGCAGTTTATAGGACAGAACCCAATGAAATTAAAGTGTGTTCAGCGGGGAGATCCGCAGTACAGGTGGACTTGCTACAGTGTGCTACCCAGAGTAGGGGGGAGGCACAGAGTAAAGCCCAACTGGCAGCAGGACTAAAGACTAAAAAGGACATGGGGACTCTGTATGTACCTGGTGGAATCCAGCACAGTGCTGGAAGAGCTGTACTAGGGGTGACCAAAGAAATCCATATACCATGTTCCCTAGTGACAGAGACAGGTGCTGCAGGGTTGCCCGGGGAAACTTCCCAGGAGCCCACAGTGTTGGAGCAGAGGGTTTCCCAGGTCAGCTGTGGAGCTGCTCAAGTGGGTAAAGGGCCACCCACAATAGCTACAGCTATGTCTAAGTGTCATGATGATCCTCTAAAGGTTGAGAAATGTATTTCTGGAAATGTCATGTTTGAAAATAATGTTGGTAATGTGTTTACTAAAAAGGTTGGAGGCAGAGCTGCAGGGTTGTCTGTGGAAACCTCCAGGGATCTCCCTGTGTTGGAACTGGAGGTTTTCCAGGACCGCTCTGGCACTACTCTGGGGGAACAAGGAGGGACTGCACTACACAATGAGAGTGTGTGGGTGCAGACCACCCGCCTGGTATGTGACCAGATTGGTGAACAAGTTATTCACCCTGTTAAAGCTGGTAGTGTAAAGCTGGATGTGATGGTAGCGCCACCAGAACAATCTGGTCAAAATAGTGTATTGCACCCTGCGTTCTCTGACGAAGCATCGTCCCAATGTGACATAAGTGAAACTGTGCTTGTACAAAGTGATGCGTATAGAGATGACAAATGTACAGTATTGGGTAATGAGTCCCAGGTTCCTTTGGTGCCTCTTGGAACAGGTGATGCACTGCTTCAGGATACCTGTCAAGGAAGTACCACTGACTGGGACAGCTGGGCCAAACAATTGCTGGCCATGCTGGATAAGGCTAGGTTACGTAACACAGATGTGGACATGACACCTGCAATGCCCAATGGAGGGATTGCAGGGTGGCCAGTGGCCAAGGGCGTGTTGGCCCCGGCAGAGATTGGCCCCCTCCAATCAGAAGGACCGGTTAAGGGCGCATGTATGGCAGTTGGGATATATGCAGCCCAACTGCTGGAAAATAGTGAGTGCAAAAATGGCAATGTGACGTATGACCTGCAGCGGCTCGCTGATGCTGGGACCGAGAGGGTAAATGTGAGACGCACATCTGACAGCGCTCCAGTTGAGCACCAAGCTGTGGAGACCGATACCGCCAGTGAAGTGGAGGTCACTGTATATGTCCCTACCTTTCCAGCTTCAGTGGATGAGCCCCTCCACGTCATTGATAATGGAAAAGTCCCTAGAAAGGTCTTGCATGTAGATGTGGATTGCATTAAGATGACAAATGTGTTGTTAAATTCTTGAAGTCCAAAAAACACATTTGCTGTACACTTGGGTGTCTCCACCGTGGTCGGAAAAGGTGGTACTGCATAGTGCCAGTAGGTGGAGCCAAGTAGTACAAGCTATGCTTGATGTTAATCACGAGAGGAACTGGTTGGTACCATATTTATTAGCAGCGTGGCAAATGGTCTCAAGGTTCTCTGAGAGGGTGCTTCCAGTTACCGGTTTGGATGGAAGGCGCTCAGGAGAACGTTTGAAAACATCAGAGGTCTCTCCGCCTGATGCTGTGACTAGGAAAAGTTCTGCTGGTGTGGTCCAAAGTGCGGCTGAGCAGTCGTCAGTAGAGGGCACGGACACTGCCTCACCCACTAGACCTCACGTGAAGGAAGGGCCCGAAATAGACGTGGCAGTAGCAGAGATTTTTCATGTCATTCGCACAAAGGTACAAATTAAAGTACCCAGAGACACTGTGAGGGAAACCACTGATGGTATTGGAAGTGGCAACATCAGAATTTGTGGTATGTCACTGGTTGTTACTGATAACAAGGGTTTAGTTGCCGTGGGTAACCTCAGAAAAGTTGTTAAACCAAAAAAAACTGTTGTGATGGGAAAAACTGGTATCGGTGAAGGAAAAGGTGGTTCCCCATCAGGCCTTAATTCTAAGCGGTATGTGTGGAGAAAACCAGGCACTGCTCATCACCTGTCCAATACAGTCCCAACAGTGAAGCATGGTGGTGGCAGTATCATGCTGTGGGGGTGTTTTTCAGCTGCAGGGACAGGACGACTGGTTGCAATCGAGGGAAAGATAAATGCTGCCAAGTACAGGGATATCCTGGACGAAAACCTTCTCCAGAGTGCTCAGGACCTCAGACTGGGCCGAAGGTTTACCTTACAACAAGACAATGACCCTAAGCACACAGCTAAAATAACGAAGGAGTGGCTTCACAACAATTCTGTGACTGTTCTTGAATGGCCCAGCCAGAGCCCTGACTTAAACCCAATTGAGCATCTCTGGAGAGACCTAAAAATGGCTGTCCACCAACGTTTACCATCCAACCTGACAGAACTGGAGAGGATCGGCAAGGAGGAATGGCAGAGGATCCCCAAATCCAGGTGTGAAAAACTTGTTGCATCTTTCCCAAAAAGACTCATGGCTGTATTAGATCAAAAGGGTGCTTCTACTAAATACTGAACAAAGGGTCTGAATACTTAGAACCATGTTATATTTCAGTTTTTCTTTTTTAATAAATCTGCAAAAATGTCAACAATTCTGGGTTTTTCTGTCAATATGGGGTGCTGTGTGTACATTAATGAGGAAAAAAAATGAATTTAAATTATTTTAGCAAATGGCTACAATATAACAAAAAGTGAAAAATTTAAGGGGGTCTGAATACTTTCTGTACCCACTGTGTGTATGTATGTGTATATATATATATATATATATATATATATATATTGTGATAGTGAAAGTCCCTGTCCCTATGGAAAGGGAGCAAAAACGGACACAGAATCTGTATGTCAGCAGACTGCAGAACTACAGAGCATAGCTTGGAAATTGAGAAAACTGTTTTGGCAGCTTTTTCCGGGTTTTGCTACGTTCAGATGGGGCTGTGTAGTTTGGAGATCCCGCAGAGACTTGGGTGGGATGGGATCTCCAACCCTGTGTCCGGGTCTTGTGGACAGCCAGCATGGTGTGTGCTCAGGTGCACACAACCAATATAATGAGGGGCTGGTGAGAGCAGAAGGGGAAGGATGGTGGAGAGTGAGCAACTTGCTACTGCTAAGTGAAGACAGACCTATGTCTGGAGAGCGGTCTGCCCTGTGGGAGACTGCAGCCCATGTAAAGGGGATTCTTTGCCCAGGGACTGGGAAAGGCTGGCCAGCCTTGAGAGTCAGGGAGACTGAGGAAGCCAGTAAGTCCAGGGAGCTGGAAAGAATCGTTTCTATTTGAAAGCAAGCAGAGGAACTGCTGACAAGAGCCAGGTGGCTTGGTATGTTTTCATTTATGTGCTGAATGAAGTTTAAACCCCTGCGTGGGAATCCTGAATAGACATTTTGCTTTTGTTTTTATGTTTAAATAAACGTGGGCTACCAGGCCCTTAACTAGAATGCCTGTCTGATATGGACTCACTGCATAAAAATGCATCTATCCACTTGAGCTAAAACACCCCAATATCACAGTGGTGGATTCAGCGAGCAACACTACGGTGGAATCCGGGTCCTTGCTCCATAGTGAGTTCAGGTCAGGAACTGTTGGCTGTCTATGGAAGTGCAGCCAGGCAAAAGGCATTGCGTGTTGCAGGTGGTGTACCTGTAAAGGAAAAGTAATTTACTCTTTCGTCCATGGACCGAAACAGCTTCTCTATTGACAAAGTGGGTATTATCCGTTAATTAGGAGTGACTAGGCAGAAAAACTTGTAAAAAGTGTTGCATCACACCTTCTACAGTACCGCCCAGGGGGCGGACCCTCTGGGTATACCTCTCAGTCTGCATCTTCGCAGATCAGTTTTTTTCTGTCTAGCAAGGAGTAGGACATGGCTCCCTTCGGGCCCATTGGTCCGGGGAAAAAAGATATATATATATATATATATATATTTTTTTGCTACATTTGTTGTTTCCTGCGATCTTCGATCAACTGCCGACTGGGTGACAGGCTGGATCCTCGATCCTTGTAGTCTCCCCAGTTTCGGACATCGAGCGTGTGCCGACCCTAGCTACGCGCTGGGTTTTCCACGACATGCCCGTCGCTCCACGGGTGGCCGGTGAGCTTACGCTCCAGGGCCTGCATCGGACCGCTCAGCTTCGGCTGACCTTACGGCCGAGTCGCAGCAGCCTGGCCGGTGAGCTTACGCTCCAAGGCTTGCATCGGACCGCTCAGCTTCGGCTGACCTTACGGCCGAGTCGCAGCAGCCTGTCCGGTGAGCGTCATGCTCCAGGGCATACATATGATCGTCCCTTCTGGGTCCAATCACAGCATGCCTGGCCAACAGTCACTTTCCGTGCGCGGACGATGATCTGTTTGGAATGTCTTCCAGCAGAATACATGCAGGATAGGTAAGTAAAACTCCCCTGCCTCGGCTGGGTGATTTAGCTGGACATTCCTGGAGAGATCAAGTAAGTGGTTGTGGCCCCTTTCTTCCCTCTCTCCCTGCCTTTCCCTCCTCCCTGGGCTTCTAGCTAAAGGGTGCTGGGGGTCACCTAGGGGGTCCCACTGGAGCGGGGCTGGCTGTAACTAACATTTAAAAGAAATGTCATTTTTTCTTACCTGTGTTTGTGTCCTTCCTCCTCCATGCTGTCGGCGGCCATTTTGAGGTGGTCCATGCCAGGTTTGGCCTCTTGTGACTGCCCGGCGGCCATCTTCCTGTGGTTTGGCCACACCCACTGGCCCCTATCAGCTGATCGGCGGCCATGTTTGTCCACCCTGTATGCAGATATTGCCGTTCGGCGGCCATCTTTTTGTGGGCTATGGCTGCTTGACCTCTATCTTCTGTCGGCGGCCATTTTCTTAGAGCCCACATTATCTTCCATACAGACGTTTTTGGCAACCATTTTTCGAGAGCCTCCGGCCTCTAGGGTGCATTACACTGGCATGAAAATTCACACAGGAAGTGCTGATAAAAGAAGCAGACTGACACAGCAGCAGAGGGGACAGCATCACAGGCGCAGCATAGCAGTACCTATCCAGGGTGGTGAGTACTCTGGGTGACCCGGCCTCTCTGCAGCACAGGAGGGTGGCCTATTGATATCTTGCCTGGAGCCCTGTGAGTGTCAGCGTGTGGTCAGCATGGCATCTGAGCCAGATGTCTTCTCCCCTGAAACACCAGATTTAGCAGCTGGTGCCCCTGAGGTGTCTATGAACGCTATGACTGCAATCCTAGAGGCGTTTGCTGCCAGGGTGGAAGCAGCACACGGGAATACAGGGGGTAGTAAACGCCCCATCCCCTGCAAGCTTCTGGGGATAATTCTGGTGCAGAACCAGGTCCAGCTACGGCTCGGGGCCCAGATTCTGACGCATCAGAGACTGCAGACCATGACCGGACAGTGAGAATGACTCAAAGTCCAGGTCAGTACGCGAGACGGCTTTGGTATCTGACCTTATTACTGCAGTGCGGGATATGCTAAAATTGGAAAATACTGCAGAAGCAGCAGAGACTCCGGTCCACTTGGGTTTCATAGACCTGCCCGCACTGCTAAGGTGTTCCCTTGTGTGTCTTTTGATAAACTCTTATACAAGGAATGGGAGAACCCACTGAGGGTCTTTACAGCCCCAAAGAGGTTTGCGGTACGGTACCCCTTTTGAGGAGAGTTTTCTGAAGAAATGGACCTCTCCCCCCTATAGTGGACCCTCCGGTGTCCAGACTTGATAGAGCCACCACAATTCCTGTAGAAGGGGCTCCTGTTTTCAAGGACCCTGTGGATAAGAAGGCTGAAGCACTCGCTTGCTACCTATACTCAGTGGTAGGCTCGGCAGTACGCCCGGCATTGGCGGGGGCCCTAGTGTCTCACACACTTACTGAATGGGCAAGATTGCTACTCCAGGGGTTAAGGAGCGAGATGCTCCTCCTGATGAGATAACATTGGCCGACCTGTTGGTCCAAGGCCTTAGGTTTGTCTGCGAGTCAGACATGAATACTATTCCCCTGCTGTCTAAAACTTCGGTTTATGCAGTAGCAATACGCCGCCTGATCTGGCTAAAAGGCTGGTCTGCGGACCAGACTTCCAAGAAAGCCCTGTTGGATCTGCCTTTTAAGGGCGACAGACTTTTTGGGGCTTCTCTGGATGACATCATCAAGGATGCCACAGGAAGTAAAAGCACTTTGCTTCCCCAAATTAGCAAGGATAAGGGGCCACGCCAAGGGCAAGGGCCCTCCTTTACTGCACGCAAGTGGTTTTTTCGTCCCCCTAGGGCGACAGGGAAAAGACCCCAGGCCGATAAAGCGCCTGCCCAAGGACAAAAGCGTCCCTGGTCCCGCATACCAGCCTGCGGACAAATTTGCGTCCGCATGAAGGTCCACCCCCACCCAGCTCTCGGGTGGGGAGACGTCTTCGCAAATTCGCGACTCAGTGGACAGCACTAATCTCCGACAGGTGGGTTTGCAAAGTAATCTCCTCAGGCTACAAGATAGAGTTTCTCTCTTGTCCACCGGACAGATTCAACACCTCCAATCTCCAGCTACTACCGACCCGCCGGGAGGCCCTGTATGGGGCGGTCCAGGGTCTACTGGAACGCGGGGTAGTTATTCCAGTTCCAGAACTGGAACGGGGTTTTTACTCAAATCTGTTCATTGTGCCGAAGAAGGAGGGGGTTCGTCCAAGCTTGGATCTCAGAGCCCTCAATTGCTTTGTGAAGGTACAAAGTTTTCGGATGGAGTCGGTTCGATCTGTAGTCACGGCTCTCCATCCGGGGGACTTTCTGGCCTCCTTGGACATCAAGTACGCATACCTGCATGTCCCCATATACTCCAGACACCAGAGGTTTCTGCGATTTGCTATCGGGAAGGACCACTACCAGTTTGTGGCCCTCCCGTTGGGCCTTGCCTCAGCACCCAGGACGTTCACCAAGGTGCTCGCTCCGATTCTGGCACTTCTAAGACAGCGGGGTATCGCTATCACAGGCTACTTAGACGACCTTCTGCTGAAGGCCCCTTCAAGCTCAGAATTAGAGGTAAGCGTGTCCTTAACCTGTCAGACTCTTCGAGACTGTGGTTGGATACTAAACACGCAAAAGTCAGTATTGGTGCCCACTCAACGCCTAGGGTACCTGGAGTTGATTCTGGATTCTTCAGAGGCAAAGGTATTCCTCCCTGTGGAGAAGTTGCAGACCCTCCGGGCTGCAGTACGGCAGCTGACTTCCAGGAATTGGTCGTCACTCCGTTTTTTGCATGCGAGTGTTGGGCCTCAGGGTAGCCTCCTTCGAGGCGGTTCCATATGCTCAATACCACACTCGAGTGTTACAGAAGGAAGTTCTGTCCAGATGGAACAGATGTCCATCATCTCTGGATTATCAAATCCGAGTGAGCCACATAGTCAGGAGATCCCTGGTATGGTGGCTGACAGCACCGGCTCTAATGGCCGGGAAGTCATTTCTTCCGGTTTACTGGATAGTGATCACGACGGACGCCTGCCTTACAGGTTGGGGGGGAGTCTGGGGTGTTCAGTCGGCGCAAGGTCGCTGGACCCCAGAGGAAGCCCTCCTGCCGATCAATGTCCTGGTAATCCGGGCGATCAGGCTGTGCCTCTTCAAATGGTCTCAGAGGCTGCAAGGGCATCCAGTCAGGATCCAGTCAGACAACGCCACAGCAGTGGCATATGTCAATCATCAAGGAGGAACAAGAAGCTCAGCTGCAACATCGGAGATCGCTCGCATCCTGAAGTGGGCAGAGAGGAGCGTACCGGCACTGTCGGCCGTGTACATTCCGGGTGTGGAAAACTGGCAGGCGGACTACCTGAGCCGCCAGATGCTGGACCAGGGAGAAGGGTCCTTACACCCGGAGGTGTTCCAACTCCTCTGCCAAAGATGGGGCACATCAGACGTAGATCTTCTGGCTTCCCGATTCAATCGGAAGGTATTGAGATTTGTGGCCCGGTCAAGAGACCCATGGGCAGACGCAACGGACGCGTTGGTAGCATCGTGGGGTCAGTATCGGCTAATCTATGCCTTCCCTCCCTTAAGGCTTCTTCCTCTTCTGCTCCGCAGAGTGGAGGCAGAGGGAATTCCAATGATCCTAATCGCTCCAGATTGGCCTCAGCGTCCTTGGTACGCCGATCTAGTACGTCTGGTAGCAGACGTCCCCTGGCGCCTACCACTACGGAAGGACCTGCTATCGCAAGGTCCCATATTCCATCCTGCTTTACAGTCATTGGCTTTAACGGCATGGCTGTTGAGAACCAGGTACTGAGAGACCGGGGCCTGTCAGACTCAGTAATCTCTACTATGAGAAGTGCTCGAAAACCGTCCTCTAGGAAGGTCTATCACCGCACTTGGAGGGCCTACATCTCCATGTGTGAGGAAATGAAATGGCATCCGCGTACCTATTTGGTTTCCAGAATCCTGCTGTTTTTACAGCATGGGGTGGACCAAGGGCTTGCCCTAAGTACGATTTAAGGGACAGATATCTGCCCTGGCTGTCTTTTTTCAGCGACCCCTGGCGACTCACTCTCTCATGAGTACATTTGTGCAGGGGGTCTGACATGTGGCCCCTCTGGTCCGTCCCCCGTTACCTCCGTGGGACTTGAACCTGGTCCTCTTGGTGCTTCAGAAGGCACCGTTTGAGAATATTAGAGATATTCCCCTGTTGACACTTTCTCAGAAAGTGGTCTTTTTGGTGGCTGTTACGTCAGTTAGACGAGTCTCTGAGCTGGCAGCCTTGTCCTGCAAGGCTCCCTATTTGATTTTCCACAAGGATAAGGTGGTGCTGCGGCCGCAGCCTTCCTTTCTTCCGAAAGTCGTTTCGGCTTTTCATCTCAATGAAGACATTGTACTTCCATCCTTGTGTCCTCAGCCGTCGAATCCTAAGGAGTCGGCGTTGCATTCCTTGGACGTTGTCCGAGCTTTGAGAGTATACCTATCTGCTACTTCCCTGTTCCGGAAGTCAGACTCACTGTTTGTTTCGGTGGCTGGTCCCAAGAAGGGCCAAGCAGTCTCATCGGCCACCATCTCTAGGTGGATCCGACAGATAGTAATCCAGGCTTACGCCTTAAAGGGTCAGGCGCCCCTCTTTCCTGTCACGGCGCATTCGACCAGGGCAATAGGTGCCTCTTGGGCTTTCCGACATCAAGCGTCTGTTTCCCAATTATGTAAAGCGGCGACTTGGTCGTCCGCACACACTTTCACAAAATTCTACAAAATTGATGTAGGTGCATCTTCGGATGCCTCTTTCGGCCGCAAGGTTTTGCAAGCGGCTGTTTAGAGTTGCAACTCCTCCGTTGGAGGAGTGCTGTTTTGTGTTTGGGGTGAAGTTTATTTTTATGCTGTTACCACCCCTCGTTTTTTCTCTGACACTGCTTTGGGACGTCCCACTTTGTCAATAGAGAAGCTGTGTCGGTCCATGGACGAAAGAGTAAATAGGATTTTTTACTCACCGTAAAATCCTTTTCTCTGAGTCCATGGACCGACAAAGCACCCACCCCTCCTTTTAAGTTTGTACTGCTTTTTGACGAACTGATCTGCGAAGATGCAGACTGAGAGGGTATACCCAGAGGGTCCGCCCCCTGGGCGGTACTGTAGAAGGTGTGATGCAACACTTTTTACAAGTTTTTCTGCCTAGTCACTCCAAATTAACGGATAATACCCACTTTGTCAATAGAGAAGCTGTGTCGGTCCATGGACTCAGAGAAAAGGATTTTACGGTGAGTAAAAAATCCTATTTTTTTTTCTCTGCAGTGAACTGCTGCTAGCTGTGTGTGGCAGCCAGGCGAACTGCATTGCGCAGAAGTTTATTGGATGGACTGTTGCATGCAGGTAGTGCACCTGTGAGAATTTTTTCTTTTTACTACTGTGAACTGTGTAACAAACTGCTGTGCATGTGACTGCAAAGATGAGGCAGTCAAAACACAAGAAGTTCATATTAAATCAAGTTCAAGGGGAAGTGAGCTCAGCGTGGCCTGAGAAGATGTCTACGCCTAGGAGGGCCAGTCAAAAGGGGCCAGTGGTGTATGAGACCGTGAATGAGTGGTTCAAGCGGAACCAGACCAAAGAGTCGGATGCAGTTCAAGGGGCTATGATCTTGGCCTCTGATTACATGCAGCCCATGCTACCTACAGAGGAGGTTGGGGACTTCCTGGAAAAATTTGAAAAAGTCGCTGTAAGGAGGAAATGGCCTAGGAATCGGTGGCCAAAATTGCTGCAAACCTTGTTACAGATAGAGTTCCGGTCGGTTTACCATTTGATGGATGGGGACCAGGATGACTACTGCAAGTTTAAAGAGGAAATCCTTCTCAGAGGATAGTGCCATCGCATCATGGGCTCCAGCAAAGAGAGGTCATCGCCCATAGCAACGGGAGATGCATCACTGCGACAACAAAGCACCAGTCGAGCGGTGGCTCGGGAGAGCATGAGTGTGCATCGGTGTACCAGCCCTGCGTTTTCTGCAAGCATATCGGTTGTCACCCCTGGCAACAGTGGCAAGAAGTCTGTGTGGACTGCAGGGGGTACCAATGAGCATGAGGAATATAAAGATGTGTATTATGGCCGCTTATGTGAAGTGGTCAGCCCAGAAAGAAGGGCACAACAGTCTGTATTCACCAGGAGGTGTAGCCAACCATCTTTGGAGTGCTGGTCTGCTGTTACCCCTAGCAAGAGGGATCCTGTGTTACATGCAGGGGGTGTTGGTGGGTCCGGAAAGGCTGCAGTGTTGCTCCATGACCACATGGAAGAGTCAGCCTGTGGAGACCCCACAGATGAGAGACAACGCACTCAAATGAAGGCTATGACAACGGCTACAGGAATTGGTAAGACTGTTGCAGTTTATAGGACAGAACCCAATGAAATTAAAGTGTGTTCAGCGGGGAGATCCGCAGTACAGGTGGACTTGCTACAGTGTGCTACCCAGAGTAGGGGGAGGCACAGAGTAAAGCCCAACTGGCAGCAGGACTAAAGACTAAAAAGGACATGGGGACTCTGTATGTACCTGGTGGAATCCAGCACAGTGCTGGAAGAGCTGTACTAGGGGTGACCAAAAAAATCCATATACCATGTTCCCTAGTGACAGAGACAGGTGCTGCAGGGTTGCCCGGGGAAACCTCCCAGGAGCCCACAGTGTTGGAGCAGAGGGTTTCCCAGGTCAGCTGTGGAGCTGCTCAAGTGGGTAAAGGGCCACCCACAATAGCTACAGCTATGTCTAAGTGTCATGATGATCCTCTAAAGGTTGAGAAATGTATTTCTGGAAATGTCATGTTTGAAAATAATGTTGGTAATGTGTTTACTAAAAAGGTTGGAGGCAGAGCTGCAGGGTTGTCTGTGGAAACCTCCAGGGATCTCCCTGTGTTGGAACTGGAGGTTTTCCAGGACCGCTCTGGCACTACTCTGGGGGAACAAGGAGGGACTGCACCACACAATGAGAGTGTGTGGGTGCAGACCACCCGCCTGGTATGTGACCAGATTGGTGAACAAGTTATTCACACTGTTAAAGCTGGTAGTGTAAAGCTGGATGTGATGGTAGCGCCACCAGAACAATCTGGTCAAAATAGTGTATTGAACCCTGCGTTCTCTGACGAAGCATCGTCCCAATGTGACATAAGTGAAACTGTGCTTGTACAAAGTGATGCGTATAGAGATGACAAATGTACAGTATTGGGTAATGAGTCCCAGGTTCCTTTGGTGCCTCTTGGAACAGGTGATGCACTGCTTCAGGATACCTGTCAGGGAAGTACCACTGACTGGGACAGCTGGGCCAAACAATTGCTGGCCATGCTGGATAAGGCTAGGTTACGTAACACAGATGTGGACATGACACCTGCTATGCCCAATGGAGGGATTGCAGGGTGGCCAGTGGCCAAGGGCGTGTTGGCCCCGGCAGAGATTGGCTCCCTCCAATCAGAAGGACCGGTTAAGGGCGCATGCATGGCAGTTGGGTTATATGCAGCCCAACTGCTGGAAAATAGTGAGTGCAAAAATGGCAATGTGACGTATGACCTGCAGCAGCTCGCTGATGCTGGGACCGAGAGGGTAAATGTGAGACGCACATCTGACAGCGCTCCAGTTGAGCACCAAGCTGTGGAGACCGATACCGCCAGTGAAGTGGAGGTCACTGTATATGTCCCTACCTTTCCAGCTTCAGTGGATGAGCCCCTCCACGTCATTGATAATGGAAAAGTCCCTAGAAAGGTCTTGCATGTAGATGTGGATTGCATTAAGATGACAAATGTGTTGTTGAAAATTCTTGAAGTCCAAAAAACACATTTGCTGTACACTTGGGTGTCTCCACCGTGGTCGGAAAAGGTGGTACTGCATAGTGCCAGTAGGTGGAGCCAAGTAGTACAAGCTATGCTTGATGTTAATCACGAGAGGAACTGGTTGGTACCATATTTATTAGCAGTGTGGCAAATGGTCTCAAGGTTCTCTGAGAGGGTGCTTCCAGTTACCGGTTTGGATGGAAGGCGCTCAGGAGAACGTTTGAAAACATCAGAGGTCTCTCCGCCTGATGCGGTGACTAGGAAAAGTTCTGCTGGTGTGGTCCAAAGTGCGGCTGAGCAGTCGTCAGTAGAGGGCACGGACACTGCCTCACCCACTAGACCTCACGTGAAGGAAGGGCCCGAAATAGACGTGGCAGTAGCAGAGATTTTTCATGTCATTCGCACAAAGGTACAAATTAAAGTACCCAGAGACACTGTGAGGGAAACCACTGATGGTATTGGAAGTGGCAACATCAGAATTTGTGGTATGTCACTGGTTGTTACTGATAACAAGGGTTTAGTTGCCGTGGGTAACCTCAGAAAAGTTGTTAAACCAAGAAAAACTGTTGTGATGGGAAAAACTGGTATCGGTGAAGGAAAAGGTGGTTCCCCATCAGGCAAAGTATTGGAAACAGGTCCCCTATATCAAGAAAGTGAGGGTATTAGGGAAGGCAGAGTTCCCCAGAGAAAAGCAAATAAGCCCAGGAACCCCAGAAGAGGGAGAAAGCGTAGAATAAAAACGAGTAGGATCCTATGGAGAGTTAAGGAAGGACTTGGCTGGAAGCGCACCCGAAAAAAGGGTTGGGCCTACGTGGCTGACAGCCGGCACAGAGGTGTCCCAACCCTGATGACGTGTGCTGGTGTTCCTCCCTCCGGATCGAAACATAGGGCGGGGATATGTGATAGTGAAAGTCCCTGTCCCTATGGAAAGGGAGCAAAAACTAGCACAGAGTCTGCATGTCAGCAGACTGCAGAACTACAGAGCATAGCTTGGAAATTGTTTTGGCAGCTTTCTCCGGGTTTTGCTAAGTTCGGATGGGGCTGTGTAGTTTGGAGATCCCGCAGAGACTTGGGTGGGATGGGATCTCCAACCCTGTGTCCGGGTCTTGTGGACAGCCAGCATGGTGTGTGCTCAGGTGCACACAACCAATATAATGAGGGGCTGGTGAGAGCAGAAGGGGAAGGATGGTGGAGAGTGAGCAACTTGCTACTGCTAAGTGAAGACAGACCTATGTCTGGAGAGCGGTCTGCCCTGTGGGAGACTGCAGCCCATGTAAAGGGGATTCTTTGCCCAGGGACTGGGAAAGGCTGGCCAGCCTTGAGAGTCGGGGAGACTGAGGAAGCCAGTAAGTCCAGGGAGCTGGAAAGAATCGTTTCTATTTGAAAGCAAGCAGAGGAACTGCTGACAAGAGCCCGGTGGCTTGGTATGTTTTCATTTATGTGCTGAATGAAGTTTAAACCCCTGCGTGGGAATCCTGAATAGACATTTTGCTTTTGTTTTTATGTTTAAATAAACGTGGGCTACCAGGCCCTTAACTAGAATGCCTGTCTGATATGGACTCACTGCATAAAAATGCATCTATCCACTTGAGCTAAAACACCCCAATATCACAATATATATATATATATATATATATATATATATATATATATATATATATATGTAGCGGTGCACTCTGGGCACAAGTTCAACAGATTCACACATTACCTTGTTGTCTGACCCTTCATTCATCCATTTGTCTCACTCTCCCTCCTTTAGACACAATGAAGAGTCACTTGCGTTACCTTGCGGTATTTTTATTATAAAAGGTTTCTTGGGTAGAGTTGGGTAAAGGTGTAGTGACATGGGATGCCCATAGATAATAGCACTTTAGTAAATTTGATTCTGAGGATAAGGCACAACACTGATTGAAGTTAGATGAGCTGCGTCACTGCAGACTATTGCTCCCTGGTATGCTGTACCGATTCCTGCAGAGTATTGCTTTAAGGATTCCTAAGTAAGAACCTTTTTTAGATTACTTTTGGAAGCTGTCCGGAGCTCATTGACACAGACACCCGCCTCCGACACCACAGTCCATCTACTTGCAAATGGTAACTGAGGGACTACAAGGCCCAAATAGTCCAGTGATATGGAAGTTGAGTTCCCCCGGCCACAGCCGTCCATATTGAGTTTAAATAAGAGTCACTCCTTGCAATATCCTGCTGTGTAGGACTGACCGTGCAACATCCCGTCAAAGACACCCCTTTGTGTCCAGTTAGTAGGGGCAACAGCAGATATTCCCAAGCTCCTTGAACAGACCCCTCTGGTCCCATCACTTGCTGTAGTGTACCCACTGACCTGTTCCATGGTCCCCAGTCCATGGAAGATACGTGGTTAAACCGCACCGTCCAGCAGTAACCGTTCCAGGATGCTTGATCTTAGTTCTTAGTTCTTCCTATGCGGTGTTAAGGAAAGGTGGTTCTCTTCAGCACCGGGTAGGCCCCAGACACTCAGGCCGGGCCTTGTCACACAGACACTACTGCTCCATTCTCTTTCCTCTCACGACTCTGCCCCTGTTACCTCAGTCTATATAGCAGTCCCGGCCCCTGCCAACCCTCGTTGGGGATTGGTCAGAGCTGCTATACAAACTGCCTGTCACTCAAAGCTTCCAGCTCCGCCCCCTTCTAGAACATTCCTTCCAGAAGCAGGGGAGGAGTTCCAGAGTCTGAGCACAGGTGGCCACACCCACTGCTACTCTGACACTCCCAGTCCCAGATCAAAACAACCAGGCCCAACATAAGGCATAGACCTTACTAGATTTTGCCTGCACTGACAGTTTAAAACAAATAACACTACTCTAGCACATGCCAACTCTAGTGGGCGCTATATATATATATATATATATATATATATATTGTGATGGAGTATATAAAATGAATATTTTTATAAATGGGTTCTCTCTTTGGTATCTACTTAAATATAGTTTGAGAAGTTTAGCAATGGGTTAAATGTTCTTCTCTTGTTCTCAGCTGCTAACATAGTCTATTCATACCCACCTCAGAAATTCAGGGTAATTTGTATCCTTTTACGGGAACCATCTGTTAGGAATAGAAATACATGTTGAGATATTTCTGTACAATGATAAGCTTATTGATTTTCATATAGGGAACTAGAAAGCTAATATATGCTAACTAAGGATATAATTTAGAAATATTATATGTGTGTCTTTTGGTGTTTATGTAACAAAACAAAAAGTATTTTCCTTACATAAAAAGAAAAAGGTATAGATGTGTTTTTCCCATTTCCCCACTGCTGAGATCCACTGCTGGATTCGTTCCTCAACCCCACCCATCACTAAACATGGAGCTGAGACGAGAATATTCTGGGAACACTCTGCCACATGGAGGAACAGATTCAGAGAAGGAGGAGAAGCTCCATATATGAACAGAACTAATTATATGTACATGCTTGTGATGACATTGTCTGTGTAAAATTTTCCTTTAAAAAGGGCTGAGACCGAGAATGGGGTCTGGAAGTGATAAAGAATTTATGCTAAGCACAGACTAGCGTCATTTCTTTTAAGCTAGCAAATAGGCCTATACACTCCAGCACAGATTTGGAACAGCGGCAGAACAAGAGAATAGTTTCTGGGATTGGACCAGAACCAATCCACTATATATACATATACATATACACACATATACACAGAGTACTGAGCAAAAGTTTTAGCCAAGTGCAAAGAAATGCTGTAAAGTAAGAACACTTGAAAAAATATATATTTACATGTTTTGTTTTTATCAATTTACAAAATGCAGTGACCAAACAGAAGAAAATTCTAAATCAAATCAATATTGGAGTGGCTACTCTTTGGCTTCAAACCAGCAACAATTCTCACATTTACACACTTTGTACATTGTACATAAAGTCAGGCATTAGGATTAGTAGGATTAGAGCCAGGTGTATGATTAACCAATTATACCAAGCAGGTGTTACCGATAATCAATTTCATATGTAAGTTGAAATGCAGTCATTAACTGAAACAGAAAAAGCTGTGAAGGAGGCTTGAAACTGGCTGAGGAACAGCCAAACTCTGCTACTAAGATAAGGTTGTGGAGGACAGTTTTATGTCACAGGTCACACACCATGGCAAGACTGAGCACATCAATAAGACACAAGGTAGTTATACTGCATCATTGTAAAAATGGAAAAAATCCGCGCTAACCGTGATTAGAATTAGTGAATTAATTAAATAAGAGAACCATTATATATATATAAATAATAATGGTAAAATTAATAAAGTGAATTAGTGGGTGCTGCAAAAAAAATAGCTGGAATAACCACTACACAAATATATGCAAAAAGAATTAATAAAAATGTGCTACCCTTAAACAAGCAATCATGGTGCTAATAATTCATATGTGTTCACACACACCAAAAAACAAAACAGAAAAAAAGTCCTGTTAATGAAACACGGCAATATATCTGAAATATCCCCTGTGCACAGATAAATGAATAAAAAAATTAAAAATATATATATAAAAAAATGTGAAAGAGAGAAGGTCCAAATGAAGTTCATAAACAAAAAAAGCCACATCTGCTGATGTATATATAACAGACTCTTCTAAGCAGCTGTAGGCGAAATATCCACATCCAACTTGCTCAAACGAATTATAGAAGAAATAGCAGCTTACCAGATATAATAGATCTCTGTCACGGAGATCTATAGGGGCTCAGATTCATATGATGATCCCACCGGACATTCAGCCACGAAACACTGGAATCGAACGATATCCTCCTCCTCCTGGATATTTATGCCAAGAAAAGAGCTCTCCCTCCAGGTATCCGCTGATGTAATTAGCTCATGCAGCACAATGAATGTTGATATGGAAGAAAAATAAATAAAACCTCATGGTGCAGTATTCCTAATAAAATAGGATTCCCTTTATTTATCCTGGGTAAAAAATGACATCCAGCAGGTTTTCAAAACAAGAGCGGCAAAACTCCAAAGAAACGAATGCTGGTACTCAGCTGCGGTCTGTGCTGATCAGCTGTAGCGTAGTGACGTCACGTTCGTTAGCTCCACCCGACGCTGCGTTTCGTCGTAAGAGGCGTCCACTGGGAAAGGAGGCTAAGGAACGGACGTCACTTACCACGCTTTTGTAATGGCAGAGGGATGACACCGGAAGCGGGAAATGAAAAAAACCTCCGGCGCCCCGTGTCAGGATAATGTAATCCCTGAGCGCTCAATAACAAAGGTAAAGAGGCTGCCTAGGACACAATAGTTACCGTTGATATAATCATAAAATTAACATATTTAAAAACTGACAAAATTAAAAAATTAATTAAACATCTTAAAAATGAACATATAAGCATATGTATAAAAAACGGGACGGCATATTCTACACATATGATTGCAACCACTGAAAAAATATATATATATATACATACATATCAGTCTGCAAAAAACATACTTATAATAGCAAAATATGTGCAACCACATGAATTCCAATACCATGAAACTCAAAATATTGCGCAGACACCAATGGGTGAAAACCCCCCATTGATGTCTTGTGACAACATTTATAATATACCCTTTACTATACCACATCCCAGGGGTCCCAATGGATAAGGGGCCCCTGAGTGGAGCATATGAGTGCCTCTTTGCAACACATATTAAAGTTAAAGGTTAATTCCACTACATAAGTACACACTACCATCTAGTGGTGAAGAGGAGAATAACTTTACATAAAATATACTAAAAACTCATATGTATATATGTACACATATGGATGAACACAAAAAAAAATTCAAAAAACTTCCCATATATATTATGTTGGCCTACCTCCTTCAAATTTTACCCCTGGGAAGTGATGTTAACATTTTGATATATTTATGTAAAGTAGGACTCATGAGAGCACTAATAGGTGGTAAACTTAACTATTGTTTATAAAACAATTTATATCCCACTCTATATTGAGGCCAAGGGGTCGATAGCATTGTAAATTAAAAATCCACCTAGTTTCTCTACGAGATATTGAACGCTTAAGGTCACTACCCCTCCAATGGGGAGTATAGGCCTCAATGCCTATTACCTCCAGAAGAGAGGGGTCTCTGTTGTGGCATAGATGAAAATGCCAAGAGACACTGTGATCTTTAAAACCCTTGCGTATATTGGCCAAATGCTCCCCTATCCTAATTTTTAGGGCGCGGGTAGTTCTTCCAACGTATTGAAACCTGCATGGGCAACGGAGTAAGTATATCACCCCTACTGTCGCACATGTGATGAAACTGGAGATCTTATATTCTTTAGAGGTGATATGAGAGGTGAAAGAGGAAGTTTTAAAGGTTTTAGATGATTTGCAAACTTTGCACCTCCTACACGGAAAAAAGCCTTTTAGGTTTCCAAACATACTTATCTGCTGTGGTGGGTCTACCACACTGGGTGCTATTAAATCCTTCAGATTTTGGTTTTTCCTAAAAAGGACTTGAGGTCTCTCAGGTAGTGTAGGCCCCAAAGCCTGATCACTCTTGAGCACTCTCCAGTGTTTATGTATGACCCTATTGACCCACCAAAAATGAGAAGAGAAAGTGGTCAAAAAGGACCATTGCAAATCAGTTGTGGTATTTTTTTCTTTAATTTCAGGTACTAATAGGTTTTTCCTATCTAGTTTAGCAACATCCCTGAGATCATTTTCCAAGGTGCGGAGCTCATACCCCTTCTCCAAAAACCGTCTTTGAAGTACCATGGCCTGGGTTTCGTAGTCACTCAGCCGCGAACAATTTCGTCTTATCCGCTGAAACTGTCCCTTAGGGATAGCCCTAAGCCAGTTAGGGTGATGTCCACTGCTTGTTGGGATATACCCATTTTTGTCAGTGCTCTTAAAATAAGTCTTAGTCAAAAGAGAGTTGTTTTCTTTGAAAATCACCAAATCCAAAAAGTTTACCGATACAGCACTATACTCATATGTGAATCGGATTCCCCAATTGTTGGCATTAAGGGTAACCATGAAATCGCATAGAGACCCCGCATTTCCTTTCCACAAGATTTTTTCCATTTTTACAATATTGCCTTTGAATACACATTATCACGCAGCTTTCCAATATATACCTTCATTGCCGGAATCTTTGCAATTATTGTGGCAATTTAGTATATATAGAATATTATTGTTAACATAATATTTTTTCACTATGGATATTTTTGATTTTCACAAAAATAGAAAGATTAACCCAGATGAAGTGTTCGATCAAGCCAATTCTGAAGCAGATGGTATTAGGGGTATCTTTATGAGACTAAAGAATGTGCTCATAGCAGAACTACATGCCACTTGGGATATCGTTTTCTTGGAACGTTATTTGCAAGAAAAAATGATTCCGAGGAGTCTGAGGTGGCATGTTTTTCCTGATAGGGGTGATAGTGACCTGAGTGAATGGTTCCTTTACTTTAATGGTGTAGGGTTAGCGTTCCTCGAGTTTTTAGTAACCAGAAAGAGATCCAAAGTAGCTAAATTGCAGCAGGAAATAAATGAGATTAAAGAGAAATTGGCCCCCATGACTAAAGAGGGGCTGTATCAAGTTTATACCAAAGAATTGAGAGAAATTATGATTGAGGAAGAAGAGGAGCAACGTGCCAAAAAACGAAAAAAGTACTTTCGAGACGTTGAGGACTATAAGTCCCACAATGTCTTCAAATGGCAGGAGAACCATCGTGAAAATTTTGCTAAACCAGCAGAAGTAGTAGCCATGGAAGAACAGAGTGCAGGGGAAGAAGTACCGACTTTGCTTGGTCCGGAACACTCTGGGTCCCGAATGGGGCCCCCACCCCCCTCCACCCCAGGATATAGAGATCAAGGACAGGGAAGAGTGGGAGGACAAAAGACTCCCCAGCAGAATAATAAAAAGAAGGGGAATCATAATTATGGAAGACCCCCTACCAATGGTTCTAATTATTATCCACCCCCGCATCAGCAATCGTATCAACATCCCAGAAACCAGGGAAGATTTCCTAATCAAGGGGGAAATAGGGGTAATAAACAACCCCATGGATATAATCAATATAACACCAACACATATGCATATCCCCCAAATAGACCTGCCTATATGGACCATCATGGACAATATGGAGACCCTAATTATAGGAATAGCTCTGGAGATGAGCATAGGGAAAATTCATTTGTTTCCCCACAGGTACCTTGGAGGTATGACATTCCAGTACATAACCAATATGGGCCACCACAACGGCCCAATGAAGATTTTGAGGAGAATGAACAATATGGGGCTGCTTCCAGGACTCAAAGTAATACAAAAGGAAGACCATATGAAGATCTTCCTGGAGCAGCACCTCTTAGAAATAAGACGGATATTTTTTTAGGAAAGGGCCGGGGAAAAAAGGGAAGACTCAGAGAGGATGCAGAGGAGGTCAGTGGAGCAACACCAAAAAAACTGAGACAGAATTAACATGCCAAGGAGTTTTTAATCTCAGTGGGGAGGAGCTCACCAAATCCGAAAAAATCACATTAAATCAGGGATTAAAATATGCCCCCAGGAAACCTTTGAACAAATTCCAGATGTTTCTGGATGTACAGAAATTTACCAGAAAATTAAGTATAAAACGGTATTTTTTGACCAATCCAGTTCTTAGGAATAGTACTCCGATGATAGAGACGAATAGGGGAGGGACAGGCCTGAAAAATGCGTCAATGTTCAATCCCCCGGGAAAACCAGCACCAAGTATTACAGTGTTTAAAGAGCTTGTCTTACAAGAACTATCATCAGTAAAATTTAAGAAGGAAAGACCTAGGAATGTAGAGGAAGGCATAGCATCCTTGTGTGAAAGAAAAAACTTGATCATAAGGCCAGCAGATAAGGGGGGGGGGGATTGTTGTTTTAAAAAAAGGGGATTATCTTAAGGAAATGGAAGCCTTGCTGGCGGATAGAAAAACCTATACTATCCTACGCAGGGATCCTATGGAGAACTACAAACAGCTGTTGAACAGCATAGTTCAAGAGGGACACAGAAAAGGAGTTATTAACGATAAGGAATTTGATTTTCTTATACCTCTAGCCCCACGTACCCCTATAATTTACTACATTCCCAAAGTTCACAAGAACCCAGTGCAACCCCCCGGACGTCCCATTGTCAGCGGGATAGATTCCCTAACCTCTAGGATTGGCAAATTTATTGATGTATTCCTACAACCAATAGTAGCAAAAACACCCGCATTTTTGAAGGATTCAATGCAGATCATTAGGGAAATGTCAGAATATCAAATTGGAGAAGACGTCTTGCTGGTAACAGCAGACGTTGCTTCTCTTTATACCATTATACCCCATGATTTGGGGTATAAGGCTGCAGAGTTTTTCCTTCGTAAGTATCTGTCATTAAAATCCTCAACTTTGGATTTTGTCATGAAACTGTTGAACTTCGCCATGGAACACAACTATTTTTATTATGGCGGGCAGTATTATCTCCAGAGCACGGGCGTGGCCATGGGGGCTAAATTTGCCCCAAGCCTCGCAGGATTGTTCATGGCCCTGTGGGAAAATTACCAACTTTTTTCCCTACAGGAGCCCCGCCTATTAATATGGCGAAGATATATCGATGACGCTTTCTTCTTGTGGAAAGGAAATGCGGGGTCTCTATGCGATTTCATGGTTACCCTTAATGCCAACAATTGGGGAATCCGATTCACATATGAGTATAGTGCTGTATCGGTAAACTTTTTGGATTTGGTGATTTTCAAAGAAAACAACTCTCTTTTGACTAAGACTTATTTTAAGAGCACTGACAAAAATGGGTATATCCCAACAAGCAGTGGACATCACCCTAACTGGCTTAGGGCTATCCCTAAGGGACAGTTTCAGCGGATAAGACGAAATTGTTCGCGGCTGAGTGACTACGAAACCCAGGCCATGGTACTTCAAAGACGGTTTTTGGAGAAGGGGTATGAGCTCCGCACCTTGGAAAATGATCTCAGGGATGTTGCTAAACTAGATAGGAAAAACCTATTAGTACCTAAAATTAAAGAAAAAAATACCACAACTGATTTGCAATGGTCCTTTTTGACCACTTTCTCTTCTCCTTTTTGGTGGGTCAATAGGGTCATACATAAACACTGGAGAGTGCTCAAGAGTGATCAGGCTTTGGGGCCTACACTACCTGAGAGACCTCAAGTCCTTTTTAGGAAAAACCAAAATCTGAAGGATTTAATAGCACCCAGTGTGGTAGACCCACCACAGCAGATAAGTATGTTTGAAAACCTAAAAGGTTTTTTTCCGTGTAGGAGGTGCAAAGTTTGCAAATCATCTAAAACCTTTAAAACTTCCTCTTTCACCTCTCATATCACCTCTAAAGAATATAAGATCTCCAGTTTCATCACATGTGCGACAGTAGGGGTGATATACTTACTCCGTTGCCCATGCGGGTTTCAATACGTTGGAAGAACTACCTGCGCCCTAAAAATTAGGATAGGGGAGCATTTGGCCAATATACGCAAGGGTTTTAAAGATCACAGTGTCTCTTGGCATTTTCATCTATGCCACAACAGAGACCCCTCTCTTCTGGAGGTAATAGGCATTGAGGCCTATACTCCCCATTGGAGGGGTAGTGACCTTAAGCGTTCAATATCTCGTAGAGAAACTAGGTGGATTTTTAATTTACAATGCTATCGACCCCTTGGCCTCAATATAGAGTGGGATATAAATTGTTTTATAAACAATAGTTACGTTTACCACCTATTAGTGCTCTCATGAGTCCTACTTTACATAAATATATCAAAATGTTAACATCACTTCCCACGGGTAAAATTTGAAGGAGGTAGGCCAACATAATATATATGGGAAGTTTTTTGAATTTTTTTTTTGTGTTCATCCATATGTGTACATATATTGTGAGGGGGTTAACTCGGTAGCGGGTGTGTGTGACCCCCTGGTTGGGCTCCCCACACAAAAACAGGGCCAGCAGACGGAGGTTGTGGTTTTCAAAATCAAAAGGTGCGGTTTATTTCTCTATGTACAGTGACAAAAACACAGCAAAGCCAAAAAGAAACAAACAAAATAAATCCTGGTCAGTTTGACCTCTGACTAAACATGCAGGTTTCCTAAACTAACAACTGGGATCAGCCTGGTGCTGTCCTAGTCCCTAAGTCCCTGGTTTAGTAAAAGTCCAAACAAATAGCCACACAGGCTTTGCCTCACCGCACAGGGGTTCACTCTCCCTAGACAGTCCACACAGGTCTGGTTCCAGGCATGAGCTAACATCTGATGAAGCTGGGAGTTTTTATAGAGGCCTTAAACGAACTGACAGGCTTCAGCTGGTCTCATCAACTCCCTGCCTCACGACGCCCAGCACTCTCCCTAGAGGTATGAGTCATTCATGAGCCCACTAGCCTCAGCTGGGCTTCATCAACTCCCTAGTTGTATAAGTCGGCATAAAGCCTGAATCTGGGAGAAATATATCTACCCCCCTGGATGCAACCAGGTGACTTTACCTTCCTGCTGTCACATACCCCCCCCTCTTGTTTTAACCTTGGGGTTGGAACACCAGCAATCAGGCATTCATGTACTCGAGACAAAGCATCCACATTCCCCATTTGAACGCCAGGGCGATGCTTTACTGTGAAGTTGAATTCCTGTAGGGCCAGGAACCACCTATTCACTCTTCTATTTGTCTCCTTGTTTTGAGCCATCCACTTTAACGGAGCGTGATCCGTAACCATGTCAAAGTGCCTACCTAGCAGATAGTACCGAAGGGAATCTAGAGCCCACTTCACCGCTAAACACTCCTTTTCAACCGTGGCGTAATTTACCTCATGGGACTTCAACTTCCTGCTGAGGTAAATGACTGGGTGCTCTTCCCCGTTCCAGACCTGGGACAATACTGCTCCTAACCCCACATCTGACGCATCACTTTGTACGACAAAGTCTTTAGAGAAGTCGGGTGAGTACAACACTGGCTGGATACATAAGGCTTGTTTCAAGAATTGGAATGCTGCCTCAGCCTCGGGGGTCCATTTAATCATGACCGACCCTTTCCCTTTCGTCAGGTTGGTTAGGGGCACAGCCTTAGAAGCAAAGTGGGGAATGAAGCGCCGATAATAACCCGCGATTCCCAGAAAGGCTCGTACCTGCTTCTTGCTGTTGGGACGTGGCCAACTCTGGATGGCCTCGACTTTGTTGAGTTGGGGTTTTATTACTCCCCTGCCCATGGTGTACCCAAGATATTTGGCCTCCTCCTGCCCAATGGTACACTTCTTGGGGTTAGCCGTAAACCCCGCTTCCCGAACAGAGTCCAGGACTGCTTGCACTTTTGGCAGATGTGAGGCCCAATCTGTGCTATGGACAATTACGTCATCCAGGTAAGCCGCAGCATACTTCCGATGGGGCCTCAGCATCTGGTCCATTTTCCGCTGGAATGTGGCCGGCGCATTCTGTAACCCGAACGGCATTCTCTTATATTGGAACGCCCCGTCTGGGGTTACAAATGCGGTTTTCTCTTTGGCCGACTTGGCCAGGGGAATTTGCCAATACCCTTTTGTGAGGTCAAGAGTCGTCATGTATCGGGCTGTTCCCAGCCGGTCGATCAACTCATCTATACGTGGCATGGGGTAGGTGTCAAATTTTGTAACTTTGTTCAACTGACGAAAATCGTTACAAAATCGCCAGCTCCCATCCGGTTTAGGCACCAACACAATGGGACTAGACCAATCACTTTGGGACTCCTCTATCACCCCTAAGTTCAGCATTTTCTGTACTTCCTCCCGTATTGCCTCCCGTCGGGCCTCTGGGATCCGATAGGGTTTTAACTTCACCCTTTCACCGGGCGGGGTAATAATATCATGCTCTACCCCAGATGTTTGTCCCGGCAGCTCAGAGAACACCTCCTTGTTGCGAAGCACAAACTCCTTAACCTCCTGTTGTTGGGGTTGTGACAAGGTGGCTGCTATTCCAACCTCCGGAATCACGCAACCAGTTTGAGCTGGTGACCAAGTTTCTGCGACTAGGGACTCTCTATCCCTCCAGGCTTTCAGCAGATTAACGTGATATATCTGTTCGGGCTTTCGCCTTCCTGGTTGTCTGACCTTGTAATTCACTTCGCTCACTTTTTCCATTATCTCGTAGGGGCCTTGCCATTTGGCAAGGAATTTACTTTCAACCGTAGGGACAAGTACCAATATCCTATCCCCCGGGGAAAAGGTACGGGTCTTTGCTCCACGGTTGTACACTCTCTGCTGTGCCAACTGCGCTTGGGCCAAATGTTCCTTCACGATGGGCATTACCTGTGCAATTCGATCTTGCATCAGGGCGACATGCTCAATGACACTCCTGTGGGGAGAACTCTCACTTTCCCAAGTTTCCTTGGCAATATCCAACAGCCCTCTTGGGTGTCTCCCATACAGTAACTCAAAGGGGGAGAATCCCGTAGAGGATTGGGGCACCTCCCTAATAGCAAACATCAGATAAGGAAGTAGACAGTCCCAATCCTTTCCATCTCTATCCACCACTTTCTTCAACATTTGCTTTAGGGTTTTGTTGAATCTTTCAACCAGCCCATCGGTTTGGGGGTGATACACAGATGTACGTAATTGCGTCACTTTGAACAATTTACACAGCTCCTTCATAACCCGGGACATAAAGGGTGTACCTTGGTCCGTAAGCAGTTCTCTACAAATACCCACCCGGCTAAACACAAGAGATAGCTCTTTGGCTATGGTTTTGGCCGAGGTATTTCGGAGAGGGATCGCTTCTGGATAACGGGTGGCATAGTCCATTATAACTAATATGTACTGGTGCCCCCTAGCGGACTTGATTATAGGACCTACCAAATCCATGGCGATCCTCTCAAACGGGACCTCAATGATGGGTAGAGGGACCAGCGGGCTACGGAAATGTGGCATCGGGGCCGACCTCTGACACACAGGGCAGGAGGAACAATAATTTTCTATGTCCTTTATCACCCCCGGCCAATAGAATCTCTGTAATACCCTCTCTCGGGTTTTCTCTGTCCCCAGATGACCTCCAAGAATGTGCCCATGGGCCAACTCCAACACCAACTTCCTGTAAGGTTTGGGCACCACAAGCTGCTCAACGGTTTCTTCTGCCCTTTTTGCCACCCGATACAGTAGGTCCTTCTCTACGCTGAAGTATGGGTAAGTGCAGGTATTATCTGGGTTCACTAACTCGCCATCTATTTTCACTACGTTTTCGCGTGCCTTTATTAGGGCGGGGTCTTTCAACTGTTCTGTGGCAAAGTTTTCCCTGTGAACCTCAAGATCAGAAAACTCCACAGACGGTAGGTTTTCGTCTGAGGAGGTGGGCTCCTCTCCAGTTTCTTGAGTCTCCCCTGCCAATACTGATAAGGGAAATTCCGGAGAGTCCTCACCACTCTCAGGGGAGTTCTGGCTATCACATTCCTGGTACATAGGGGCACCAGTGGGGGGCTCAGGATCATCCCACAGTTCCCAGAACTTCGGAAAATCCCTTCCCACAATGGCGTCATACGGTAACTGAGATACTAAGCCCACTGGATGAGAGAGGGTACCTTTGGGGGTCTCGAAACACACTGTAGTCACTGGATACTCTCGGGTGTCCCCATGCACACAAATAACAGCTACCTTGCTATTCCCAGAGACCTCTGTTTTAACTAACTCAGCCTTTATCAGGGTCACAAGGCTACCTGAATCCAGCAATACCACAACATTTCTACCATTAACACACATTTTGCATAAATGTTTCTCAATTCCTCGAATGGCAGTGCATGCGACTGTCGCACACAGCGACTGACGTCTGCCCGTCAGAAAGTCACACTGCATGGGTTCCTCCACAACCGGGCAATTGGCTGCAATATGTCCCGCTTGCCGGCAGCGGTAGCAAACGATCCTTCTTGCCGCCTCTTGAGCCGCTGATTTCCCAGGCTGTTCTCGCCAAACTTGGGGTAGAGCTCCCACCCTCTCACTCTCTCCACCCTCACCCCTTGGAATCCTCTTATCCGCCCCTGGGGATGGTCTGGTCTTAGGGTGGAAAGTCCGAGAGTCTCTGGAAGAGGCCGTCAGGTTCTCTGTAGCCAAGTATCTCTCTACACGATCCACAAGTTTACCGGCCGTTTCTGGGTCTCCATGGCTTACCCACTTTTGAATGGCGGTAGGAAGAGCTCTCAAGAAACGATCCATCACAACACGTTCCACAATCTCCGGTGCGGACAAAGTCTCTGGCTGTAGCCACTTCCTGCTCAGGTGAATGAGATCATACATTTGAGACCTGGGGGGTTTTCCAAGCTGGAAAGTCCAGTTATGCACACGCTGAGCCCGGACAGCCAGGGTGACACCCAGCCTTGCCAATATTTCAGCTTTTAGCATCACATAGTCTTTTGCTTGGTCAGGCTCTAGGTCATAGTAAGCCTTCTGCGATTCACCAGTTAACAGAGGAGCCACCAGTCCAGCCCACTGCTCCTCAGGCCACTTTTCTCTTTCAGCAGTCCTTTCAAATGTGGTCAAAAATACCTCTGGATCATCCTCTCCAGTCATTTTTGTCAATAAACGACTCACCCCAAAGGACGCGGTATTAGTGGGACGGCTTTCCTCACTGGTCTGCGGACGTTGCTGCATTACTGCTTCCATTTGTTGTAGTCTCTGCTCTTGCTTCTGTAACAGGTCTATGAAGCGGGCCTCAGATTGCTGCTGGGCTTGTTGATGAGCTTGCTGCTGGGCTGCAAGGCTCCTTTGCAAACCTGCATTTGTCTGCTGTTGATTGGCATTTGCTAGAGCCAGCTGTTTCAGTATCTCCTCCATGCTGGCTTAAAAAAAACTGCCCGCATTCTCCACCAACTGTGAGGGGGTTAACTCGGTAGCGGGTGTGTGTGACCCCCTGGTTGGGCTCCCCACACAAAAACAGGGCCAGCAGACGGAGGTTGTGGTTTTCAAAATCAAAAGGTGCGGTTTATTTCTCTATGTACAGTGACAAAAACACAGCAAAGCCAAAAAGAAACAAACAAAATAAATCCTGGTCAGTTTGACCTCTGACTAAACATGCAGGTTTCCTAAACTAACAACTGGGATCAGCCTGGTGCTGTCCTAGTCCCTAAGTCCCTGGTTTAGTAAAAGTCCAAACAAATAGCCACACAGGCTTTGCCTCACCGCACAGGGGTTCACTCTCCCTAGACAGTCCACACAGGTCTGGTTCCAGGCATGAGCTAACATCTGATGAAGCTGGGAGTTTTTATAGAGGCCTTAAACGAACTGACAGGCTTCAGCTGGTCTCATCAACTCCCTGCCTCACGACGCCCAGCACTCTCCCTAGAGGTATGAGTCATTCATGAGCCCACTAGCCTCAGCTGGGCTTCATCAACTCCCTAGTTGTATAAGTCGGCATAAAGCCTGAATCTGGGAGAAATATATCTACCCCCCTGGATGCAACCAGGTGACTTTACCTTCCTGCTGTCACAATATACATATGAGTTTTTAGTATATTTTATATCAAGTTATTCTCCTCTTCACCACTAGATGGTAGTGTGTACTTATGTAGTGGAATTAACCTTTAACTTTAATATGTGTTGCAAAGAGGCACTCATATGCTCCACTCAGGGGCCCCTTATCCATTGGGACCCCTGGGATGTGGTATAGTAAAGGGTATATTATAAATGTTGTCACAAGACATCAATGGGGGGTTTTCACCCATTGGTGTCTGCGCAATATTTTGAGTTTCATGGTATTGGAATTCATGTGGTTGCACATATATTGCTATTATAAGTATGTTTTTTGCAGACTGATATGTATGTATATATATATATATTTTCAGTGGTTGCAATCATATGTGTAGAATATGCCTTCCCGTTTTTTATACATATGCTTATATGTTCATTTTTAAGATGTTTAATGAATTTTTTAATTTTGTCAGTTTTTAAATGTTAATTTTATGATTATATCAACGGTAACTATTGTGTCCTAGGCAGCCTCTTTACCTTTGTTATTGAGCGCTCAGGGATTACATTATCCTGAAACGGGGCGCCTGAGGTTTTTTTCATTTCCCGCTTCCGGTGTCATCCCTCTGCCATTACAAAAGCGTGGTAAGTGACGTCCGTTCCTTAGCCTCCTTTCCCAGTGGACGCCTCTTACGACGAAACGCAGCGTCGGGTGGAGCTAACGAACGTGACGTCACTACGCTACAGCTGATCGGCACAGACCGCAGCTGAGTACCAGCATTCGTTTCTTTGGAGTTTTGCCGCTCTTGTTTTGAAAACCTGCTGGATGTCATTTATTACCCAGGATAAATAAAGGGAATCCTATTTTATTAGGAATACTGCACCATGAGGTTTTATTTATTTTTCTTCCATATCAACATTCATTGTGCTGCATGAGCTAATTACATCAGTGGATACCTGGAGGGAGAGCTCTTTTCTTGGCATAAATATCCAGGAGGAGGAGGATATCGTTCGATTCCAGTGTTTCGTGGCTGAATGTCCGGTGGGATCATCATATGAATCTGAGCCCCTATAGATCTCCGTGACAGAGATCTATTATATCTGGTAAGCTGCTATTTCTTCTATAATTCGTTTGAGCAAGTTGGATGTGGATATTTTGCCTACAGCTGCTTAGAAGAGTCTGTTATATATACATCAGCAGATGTGGCTTTTTTTGTTTATGAACTTCATTTGGACCTTCTCTCTTTCACATTTTTTTATATATATATTTTTAATTTTTTTATTCATTTATCTGTGCACAGGGGATATTTCAGATATATTGCCGTGTTTCATTAACAGGACTTTTTTTCTGTTTTGTTTTTTGGTGTGTGTGAACACATATGAATTATTAGCACCATGATTGCTTGTTTAAGGGTAGCGCATTTTTATTAATTCTTTTTGCATATATTTGTGTAGTGGTTATTCCAGCTATTTTTTTTGCAGCACCCACTAATTCACTTTATTAATTTTACCATTATTATTTATATATATATAATGGTTCTCTTATTTAATTAATTCACTAATTCTAATCACGGTTAGCGCGGATTTTTTCCATTTTTACAATATTGCCTTTGAATACACATTATCACGCAGCTTTCCAATATATACCTTCATTGCCGGAATCTTTGCAATTATTGCGGCAATTTAGTATATATAGAATATTATTGTTAACATAATATTTTTTCACTATGGATATTTTGGATTTTCACAAAAATAGAAAGATTAACCCAGATGAAGTGTTCGATCAAGCCAATTCTGAAGCAGATGGTATTAGGGGTATCTTTATGAGACTAAAGAATGTGCTCATAGCAGAACTACATGCTACTTGGGATATCGTTTTCTTGGAACGTTATTTGCAAGAAAAAATGATTCCGAGGAGTCTGAGGTGGCATGTTTTTCCTGATAGGGGTGATAGTGACCTGAGTGAATGGTTCCTTTACTTTAATGGTGTAGGGTTAGCGTTCCTCGAGTTTTTAGTAACCAGAAAGAGATCCAAAGTAGCTAAATTGCAGCAGGAAATAAATGAGATTAACGAGAAATTGGCCCCCATGACTAAAAAGGGGCTGTATCAAGTTTATACCAAAGAATTGAGAGAAATTATGATTGAGGAAGAAGAGGAGCAACGTGCCAAAAAACGAAAAAAGTACTTTCGAGACGTTGAGGACTATAAGTCCCACAATGTCTTCAAATGGCAGGAGAACCATCGTGAAAATTTTGCTAAACCAGCAGAAGTAGTAGCCATGGAAGAACAGAGTGCAGGGGAAGAAGTACCGACTTTGCTTGGTCCGGAACACTCTGGGTCCCGAATGGGGCCCCCACCCCCCTCCACCCCAGGATATAGAGATCAAGGACAGGGAAGAGTGGGAGGACAAAGACTCCCCAGCAGAATAATAAAAAGAAGGGGAATCATAATTATGGAAGACCCCCTACCAATGGTTCTAATTATTATCCACCCCCGCATCAGCAATCGTATCAACATCCCAGAAACCAGGGAAGATTTCCTAATCAAGGGGGAAATAGGGGTAATAAACAACCCCATGGATATAATCAATATAACACCAACACATATGCATATCCCCCAAATAGACCTGCCTATATGGACCATCATGGACAATATGGAGACCCTAATTATAGGAATAGCTCTGGAGATGAGCATAGGGAAAATTCATTTGTTTCCCCACAGGTACCTTGGAGGTATGACATTCCAGTACATAACCAATATGGGCCACCACAACGGCCCAATGAAGATTTTGAGGAGAATGAACAATATGGGGCTGCTTCCAGGACTCAAAGTAATACAAAAGGAAGACCATATGAAGATCTTCCTGGAGCAGCACCTCTTAGAAATAAGACGGATAATTTTTTAGGAAAGGGCCGGGGAAAAAAGGGAAGACTCAGAGAGGATGCAGAGGAGGTCAGTGGAGCAACACCAAAAAAACTGAGACAGAATTAACATGCCAAGGAGTTTTTAATCTCAGTGGGGAGGAGCTCACCAAATCCGAAAAAATCACATTAAATCAGGGATTAAAATATGCCCCCAGGAAACCTTTGAACAAATTCCAGATGTTTCTGGATGTACAGAAATTTACCAGAAAATTAAGTATAAAACGGTATTTTTTGACCAATCCAGTTCTTAGGAATAGTACTCCGATGATAGAGACGAATAGGGGAGGGACAGGCCTGAAAAATGCGTCAATGTTCAATCCCCCGGGAAAACCAGCACCAAGTATTACAGTGTTTAAAGAGCTTGTCTTACAAGAACTATCATCAGTAAAATTTAAGAAGGAAAGACCTAGGAATGTAGAGGAAGGCATAGCATCCTTGTGTGAAAGAAAAAACTTGATCATAAGGCCAGCAGATAAGGGGGGGGGGATTGTTGTTTTAAAAAAAGGGGATTATCTTAAGGAAATGGAAGCCTTGCTGGCGGATAGAAAAACCTATACTATCCTACGCAGGGATCCTATGGAGAACAACAAACAGCTGTTGAACAGCATAGTTCAAGAGGGACACAGAAAAGGAGTTATTAACGATAAGGAATTTGATTTTCTTATACCTCTAGCCCCACGTACCCCTATAATTTACTACATTCCCAAAGTTCACAAGAACCCAGTGCAACCCCCCGGACGTCCCATTGTCAGCAGGATAGATTCCCTAACCTCTAGGATTGGCAAATTTATTGATGTATTCCTACAACCAATAGTAGCAAAAACACCCGCATTTTTGAAGGATTCAATGCAGATCATTAGGGAAATGTCAGAATATCAAATTGGAGAAGACGTCTTGCTGGTAACAGCAGACGTTGCTTCTCTTTATACCATTATACCCCATGATTTGGGGTATAAGGCTGCAGAGTTTTTCCTTCGTAAGGATCTGTCATTAAAATCCTCAACTTTGGATTTTGTCATGAAACTGTTGAACTTCGCCATGGAACACAACTATTTTTATTATGGCGGGCAGTATTATCTCCAGAGCACGGGCGTGGCCATGGGGGCTAAATTTGCCCCAAGCCTCGCAGGATTGTTCATGGCCCTGTGGGAAAATGACCAACTTTTTTCCCTACAGGAGCCCCGCCTATTAATATGGCGAAGATATATCGATGACGCTTTCTTCTTGTGGAAAGGAAATGCGGGGTCTCTATGCGATTTCATGGTTACCCTTAATGCCAACAATTGGGGAATCCGATTCACATATGAGTATAGTGCTGTATCGGTAAACTTTTTGGATTTGGTGATTTTCAAAGAAAACAACTCTCTTTTGACTAAGACTTATTTTAAGAGCACTGACAAAAATGGGTATATCCCAACAAGCAGTGGACATCACCCTAACTGGCTTAGGGCTATCCCTAAGGGACAGTTTCAGCGGATAAGACGAAATTGTTCGTGGCTGAGTGACTACGAAACCCAGGCCATGGTACTTCAAAGACGGTTTTTGGAGAAGGGGTATGAGCTCCGCACCTTGGAAAATGATCTCAGGGATGTTGCTAAACTAGATAGGAAAAACCTATTAGTACCTGAAATTAAAGAAAAAAATACCACAACTGATTTGCAATGGTCCTTTTTGACCACTTTCTTTTCTCATTTTTGGTGGGTCAATAGGGTCATACGTAAACACTGGAGAGTGCTCAAGAGTGATCAGGCTTTGGGGCCTACACTACCTGAGAGACCTCAAGTCCTTTTTAGGAAAAACCAAAATCTGAAGGATTTAATAGCACCCAGTGTGGTAGACCCACCACAGCAGATAAGTATGTTTGGAAACCTAAAAGGCTTTTTTCCGTGTAGGAGGTGCAAAGTTTGCAAATCATCTAAAACCTTTAAAACTTCCTCTTTCACCTCTCATATCACCTCTAAAGAATATAAGATCTCCAGTTTCATCACATGTGCGACAGTAGGGGTGATATACTTACTCCGTTGCCCATGCGGGTTTCAATACGTTGGAAGAACTACCCGCGCCCTAAAAATTAGGATAGGGGAGCATTTGGCCAATATACGCAAGGGTTTTAAAGATCACAGTGTCTCTTGGCATTTTCATCTATGCCACAACAGAGACCCCTCTCTTCTGGAGGTAATAGGCATTGAGGCCTATACTCCCCATTGGAGGGGTAGTGACCTTAAGCGTTCAATATCTCGTAGAGAAACGAGGTGGATTTTTAATTTACAATGCTATCGACCCCTTGGCCTCAATATAGAGTGGGATATAAATTGTTTTATAAACAATAGTTAAGTTTACCACCTATTAGTGCTCTCATGAGTCCTACTTTACATAAATATATCAAAATGTTAACATCACTTCCCAGGGGTAAAATTTGAAGGAGGTAGGCCAACATAATATATATGGGAAGTTTTTTGAATTTTTTTTTTGTGTTCATCCATATGTGTACATATATACATATGAGTTTTTAGTATATTTTATGTAAAGTTATTCTCCTCTTCACCACTAGATGGTAGTGTGTACTTATGTAGTGGAATTAACCTTTAACTTTAATATGTGTTGCAAAGAGGCACTCATATGCTCCACTCAGGGGCCCCTTATCCATTGGGACCCCTGGGATGTGGTATAGTAAAGGGTATATTATAAATGTTGTCACAAGACATCAATGGGGGGTTTTCACCCATTGGTGTCTGCGCAATATTTTGAGTTTCATGGTATTGGAATTCATGTGGTTGCACATATATTGCTATTATAAGTATGTTTTTTGTAGACTGATATGTATGTATATATATATATATTTTTTCAGTGGTTGCAATCATATGTGTAGAATATGCCTTCCCGTTTTTTATACATATGCTTATATGTTCATTTTTAAGATGTTTAATAAATTTTTTAATTTTGTCAGTTTTTAAATGTTAATTTTATGATTATATCAACGGTAACTATTGTGTCCTAGGCAGCCTCTTTAACTTTGTTATTGAGCGCTCAGGGATTACATTATCCTGACACGGGGCGCCGGAGGTTTTTTTCATTTCCCGCTTCCGGTGTCATCCCTCTGCCATTACAAAAGCGTGGTAAGTGACGTCCGTTCCTTAGCCTCCTTTCCCAGTGGACTCCTCTTACGACGAAACGCAGCGTCGGGTGGAGCTAACGAACGTGACGTCACTACGCTACAGCTGATCGGCACAGACCGCAGCTGAGTACCAGCATTTGTTTCTTTGGAGTTTTGCCACTCTTGTTTTGAAAACCTGCTGGATGTCATTTTTTACCCAGGATAAATAAAGGGAATCCTATTTTATTAGGAATACTGCACCATGAGGTTTTATTTATTTTTCTTCCATATCAACATTCATTGTGCTGCATGAGCTAATTACATCAGTGGATACCTGGAGGGAGAGCTCTTTTCTTGGCATAAATATCCAGGAGGAGGAGGATATCGTTCAATTCCAGTGTTTCGTGGCTGAATGTCCGGTGGGATCATCATATGAATCTGAGCCCCTATAGATCTCCGTGACAGAGATCTATTATATCTGGTAAGCTGCTATTTCTTCTATAATTCGTTTGAGCAAGTTGGATGTGGATATTTCGCCTACAGCTGCTTAGAAGAGTCTGTTATATATACATCAGCAGATGTGGCTTTTTTTGTTTATGAACTTCATTTGGACCTTCTCTCTTTCACATTTTTTTATATATATATTTTTAATTTTTTTATTCATTTATCTGTGCACAGGGGATATTTCAGATATATTGCCGTGTTTCATTAACAGGACTTTTTTTCTGTTTTGTTTTTTGGTGTGTGTGAACACATATGAATTATTAGCACCATGATTGCTTGTTTAAGGGTAGCGCATTTTTATTAATTCTTTTTGCATATAGTTATACTGCATCAACAAGGTTTCACTCAGGCAATGATTTCAAAGCAGACTGGGGTCTCAAGATGTGCTGTCCAAGTTCATTTGAAGAAGCACAAAGAAACAGGCGTTGAGGACAGTAGACACAGTGGTTGGCCAAGAAAAATGTATGCAGCAAATCAAAGACACAACCTGCTTACTCCCCTTTGTCGAAAGATGTCCAGCAGTGCCATCAGCACAGAGCTGTCGGAAACCAGTTGGACCCAAGTACACCTATCTACTGAGAAGTCTGGCCAGAACTTAGTGGTCTTCATTAAAGAATTGCAGACTAGAATCCATACCTCTGTGGAAAAAAGGCTAAGCGACTCAACTATGCACAAAAAAACAGCCAATGTGAAATATTTGGCTGTAGCAGGAGGCAGGAGGCAGTTTGTTTGACGAACTGCTGGAGAGCAGTACAATGAGTATGTAGCGACCTCACCCCTCTCTCCCCTTCTCATTCACGGCTTGTCTGTCTTGTCTAGAGGTTAACACTGGGGGGAGGGATGAGATACACCACGGCCCATGTAATCCAATGGGTGGAGGTGAAAGCCAGAACTATCGGGTTTTGTGTATGTGTCCCAGAGTCAAATCCTCTCCTCGGATTGACTCCCGTTTTTTCCACACACTGAATAGGTCCAACTCGTATTTATTCTTCTCAATAAATAGTCATACAGCACAGACAGGTTGAGACCCATATACCACTTCAGTATTTGTGGGGAGTAGGCCAAGGCACAATTCTTCTAGATAGAGCTAACCACTGTAGTGTCACCAGTGGTGAATAGTCATTTCCACTGACTATATTGAACAGAACATGAATTACCTTCGCTATCGTAGCCCCTATCAGGGGAAGGACATCCGTCCAAGACAGTTACCGGAGGCCTCTCCGTCACCAGCAATGCTGCGCTGGACTCTCTCCGGAGAAGTTCCGCTCATCGGCCTCCTCGTCTCAGACACGGGCACCCAAGGAGTTATGGCCCCCTCGGATTCCTCCACCCTCGCGGAACTTAGTCGAAGGTACTGAGCTCCAGGCTTCCGCCATAGTACCTCACCCCAGGCTAAAGGTGCCTGAGATGGACTCCATCTCCCGCTCCGGCCAGGTCAAGGGCACCTGAGCCCGGGAACTCCAGAACGCCAGCACCCAAGCTGAAGGTGCCTGGGTGTGGCTGCGTCCTCCGACTCTGAACCCCCAGGTCAGGGCGTCCGCCCCTTTTATCTCCTCTCCCTTTGCGTCACAGCGGGTTCCCCGCCCCGCTGTACCAGCGCCAGGAAAGGACAAAAAGGGAAGCAGTCTTGCAGTGAGTGTTCAACTCCAGCCAGGGCGACAGCGCCATCTGCAGGCCGTAGGGAACCTCACACCACCAGAGTCCTCTAAGAACCATAAAAGGATCCCAGATTCCCTGACAATCAATGCATTTGGGTTACACTACCACCTAGATGCCTCCCCTAAAATCAAACACCCGCTACAAGTACAATAATGAGTGTCTGCAGACAACAGTGAAGTGATAGAGGTTTCTTGCAAGCTTGGGCTGCATTTCTGCAAATAGATTCGGTCAGGATCAATGGTGTTCTTAATGTTGAGCAGTACAGGCAGATACTTATCCACCATGCCATACCATCAGAGAGGCATGTCATTTTCCCCAAATGTATTCTGCAGAAGGACAATGACCCCAAACATACAGCCAATGTCATTAAGAACTATCTTCAGTGTAAAGAAGAACAATGAGTCCTGGAAACAATGGTTTTGCCCCCACAGAGCACTAATTTCAACATCATCGAGTCTATCTGGGATTACATGAAGAGACAGAAGGATTTGAAGCAGCCAACATCCACAGAAGATCTGTGGTCAGTTCTCCAGGATGTTTTAGAACAACCTACCTGACAAGTTCCTTCAAAAACTGTGCACAAGTGAACCTAGAAGAATTGATGCTGCTTTGAAGGGGGGTCACACCAAATATAGTCTTTCTTTTACTAGAATTATACCAAATATTGATTTGATGTAGATTTCTCTTCTGTTCTTATACTTTTTTGTTAATAGATAAAAATAAACTATTAACACTATTTATGAAAACATTCCTAATTTACAGCATTTTGCACACCTGCCTAAAACTTTTGCACAGTAGTGTACATACATGAGTATATATATACACTGTGTGTGTGTATGTGTATTATTTACAGTATACCCACTTAAGCCCCGGACCATTTTGTAGCTAAAGGACCAGAGGTGTTTTCAGAATTTGGCACTGCGCTGCTTTAACTGGAAATTGTGCGGACATGCAATGTTGTACCCAAACGAAATTTGCGTCCTTTTCTTCCCACAAATAGAGCTTTGTTTTAATGGTATTTGATTGCCTCTGCGATTTTTATTTTTTGCAATATAAACGGAAAAAAAATGAAAATTAATATTTTCTACTTTTTGTTATAAGAAAAATCGAATAAACTCAATTTTAGTCATACATTTAGGCCAAAATGTATTCAGCCACATGTCTTTAGTAAAAAAAATGTCAATAAGCGTATATTTATTGGTTTGCACAAAAGTTATAGCGTCTACAAACTAGGGTACATTTTCTGGAATTTACACAGCTTTTAATTTATGACTGCCTATCTCATTTCTTGAGGTGCTAAAATGGCAGAGCAGTACAAAACCCCCCCAAATGACCCCATTTTAGAAAGTAGACACCCCAAGGAAATTGCTGAGAGGCATGTTGAGCCCATTGAATATATTTTTTTTTGTCCCAAAAGATTGAATAATGACAAAAAAAAAAAAAAATTACAAAAAGTTGTCACTAAATGATATATTTCTCACACATGCCATGGTTATATGTGAAATTGCACCCCAAAATACATTTTGCTGCTTCTCCTGAGTACGGGGATACCACATGTGTGGGACATTTTAGGAGCATAGCCGCGTACGGGACCCCGAAAACCAAGCACCGCCTTCAGGATTTCTAAGGGCACAAATTTTTGATTTCACTCCTCACTACCTATCACAGTTTCGAAGGCTATAAAATCCCAAAATAGCACAAAACCCCCCCAAAATTACCCCATTTTGGAAAGTAGACACCCCAAGCTATTTGCTGAGAGGCATGGTGAATATTTTACAGCTCTCATTTGTTTTTGAAAATGAAGAAAGAAAATAATTTTTTTTTTTTTTCAATTTTCAAAACTTTGTGACAAAAAGCGAGATCTGCAAAATACTCACTATACCTCTCAGCAAATAGCTTGGGGTGTCTACTTTCCAAAATGGGGTCATTTGGGGGGGGGGGTTGTGCCATCTGGGCATTCCATGGCCTCCGAAACTGTGATAGGCAGTGAGGAGTGAAATCAAAAATTTACACCCTTAGAAAGCCTGAAGGCGGTGCTTGGTTTTGGGGTCCCGTACGCGGCTAGGCTCCCAAAAAGTCTCACACATGTGGTATCCCCGTACTCAGGAGAAGCAACAGAATGTATTTTGGGGTGCAATTCTACATATGCCCATGGCATGTTTGAGCAATATATCATTTAGTGACAACTTTGTGCAAATTTTTTTTTCTTTTTTTCGCAACTTGTGTCAACATATAAAATATTCAATGGACTCGACATGCCTCTCAGTATATAGCTTGGGGTGTCTACTTTCCAAAATGGGGTCATTTGGGGGGGTTTTGAACTGTCCTGGCATTTTATACACAACATTAGGGAGCTTACATCCACTCCTCTAACCACTTGAAGATAAAGCCCTTTCTGACACTTTTTGTTTACATGAAAACATTTTTTTTTTTGCAAGAAAATTATGTTGAACCCCCAAACATTATATATTTTTTTGAAGCAAAGGCCCTACAGATTAAAATGGTGGGTGTTGCATTTTTTTTTCCATACAGTATTTGCGCAGCGATTTTTCAAAAGCATTTTTTGGGGAAAAAATACACTTTTATTTTTTATTTTAATGCACTAAAATACACTATATTGCCCAAATGTTTGATGAAATAAAAAAGATGATTTTAGGCCGAGTACATAGATACCAAACACGACATGCTTTAAAATTTCACACAAACGCGCATTGGCGACAAACTACATACATTTTTAAAAACCTTTACAGGTTACCACGTTAGATTTACAGAGGAGGTCTACTGCTAAAACGACTGCCCTCGATCTGACCTTCGCATGGTGCAATTGCTGTTTACATATGATGCCAGACCGACGCTTGCGTTCGCCATTGCGCAAGAGCAGGGCAGAACAGGGGTGTTTTTTTTTTTGTTTTTTTTATTAATTTTGCTTTTTTTATTTTATTTTTAAACTGTTCCTTCCATATTTTTTGTTTTTTTATCATTTTTATTGTTACCTCAGGGAATGTAAATATCCCCTATGATAGCAATAGGTAGTGACAGGTACTCTTTTTTTGAAAAAACTGGGGTCTATTAGACCCTAGATCTTTCCTCTGCCCTCAAAGCATCTGACCACACCAAGATCGGTGTGATAAAATGCTTTCCCAATTTCCCAATGGCGCTTTTTATATCCGGGGGGGGAACATTCCCTCCCACTGCTTGTAAAAGCAGTCCAGAGGCTAATTAGCCACTAGGATTGCTTTTACATGAAAGCTGGCCACTGGCTGAAAAGAAGGATACCAAGATGATACCTAAACCCGCAGGCATCAATCTGGTATAACCATTCAAAGTCCAGCAACATACCAGTACGTTGCTGGTCCTTGTTGGACATGTATTGTAATCTTTTTTTTCATGCAGCCTGTTGGCTGAACGAAAAAAGAGATTGATCGGTGGGTATGCCCACCATTAGAATACCTCCCTTCATTCACCCACTTCTAATGATGGGCATACATGCACCATTTATATATGCCGAAGCATGGGGGCATCCTCCCGCAAAAGTTATGCCGCACACACATGGTCGGACTTTTCCACGGGCAAGCCTCCGTTGGAATTTCGACCGTATGTACGCGGCATTAGGAGCAAAATCGCTCCTCCGCTCCTCCGCCCCTGCTGCCCCCATGCTTCGGCATATATGCTTTTTTTTTTTAACTGTGGTGGTGAAATCACCTCCTACAGCACTGGAGTCGCAGGGATCAGGCCTGTCTCTGCGAACGCTGCAGTTATGTGTGTTGTGTTTTGTAAGTTACAGTGATCGATCGATACTGCACTTGGGTGGCCTGGGCTGGACGGAGGGGCAAAACGCAGGTGCTAGCAGGTATCTGGGCTGATCCCGCTAACACTGCGTTTTTGGGAACCCTAAATTGCTGGGGTCGCTAGTATAGATCTGATCAGATCAGATATTGATCTGTTCAGATACTATACCACTAAGGGAGGTGTATGCTTCACGCGTGGGTGTTAGCGTTACTGGCACTAACCTGACGCTGCCTGGGGTGTGACGCAGACCCTCTCTGACGCTAAAACCTAATTGATATCACCCGCCGGGCGATCAGGGGGTTAAACCTTTATTGGGTTATATACAGCGGGTGCCCTGACACTATAAAAAGCAAACTAACTAACCAGCGTCACCCGTAACACTTATATGGTGATCACTGGTGAAAGGGTTAACTAGGGGCAATCAGGGGGTTAAACCTTTATTAGGTAATATATGGGGGCACCCGACGCTATAAAAACCTGCGGCGAACCTAAAAAAAATAACTGGCTACTGTAGCGTTCGGGGAACCAGCTAGATCGCAGGACACAGGCTTTTCAAACAAAAGGATGTTTATTAAACTTAAATGGCTTCACAGCAGCAAAACAAAAGAAATAACAGTCTCACCGACTTGTAGAGTTTATAACTGCTGTCGCAGTTAAACAGTTCTTACTTGGTGTTGCAGGTAAGTTTCCAAGCTAGCAGGCTTCCATGCAGGCCACTGCCATGTACATTCACAGCTTTCCAGAGCTTTTCACAGCCTCCACAGCTTTTGCAGTGTCCACCATTCACCATGCAGTCTTCACTACACTCCTTCACTCTCTCACCTACAACTTCCTGTCTCTCTTAAACCACTTCCTTGGACAGGTGTGTTAACCATTGCTGTTCCCTTAAAGGAATCACAGCCCAAACAGAGGGGAAATATAGCGTCCTTCCAGGACCCAGCCACGGCGTCCTGTACATATCCCCCCCCCTGTGCCCCAACGCCAAGGAGGTGGAGGCAACAGTGGAGCTAAAACAATGGACTCGGGAGAGGGCATCTGCATTTTGATGCAGTCTCCCGGGCCTATGCTCCACTACAAATTTAAATTCCTGGAGCGCCAGGAACCAACGTGTAATCCTGGCATTAGTCCCTTTACCTTGCCTCATCCATGTTAAAGGGGCATGGTCAGAAATTAACCTAAACTTCCTTCCCAAGAGGTAAAATCTGAGGGATTCCAGAGCCCACTTAATGGCCAGACATTCTCGTTCAACTATAGCGTAGTTTTTCTCCGCTGGTGTCAACTTCCTACTGAGGAAGACTACTGGGTGCTCCTCACCATGAACAACCTGTGACAACACAGCTCCCAATCCTACATCGGAAGCATCAGTCTGGACAACAAACTCGTTTGAAAAATTGGGTGCAATCAGGACAGGGTGTTGGCACAGTGCTGACTTGAGCTCCAAAAAAGCCTTTTCAGCATCTGCATTCCATTCCACCATGACCGATTTCCGTCCCTTAGTCAGATCGGTCAATGGAGCCGCCAATGTGGCAAAGTTGGGTACGAATCTCCTGTAGTATCCCACCATGCCCAGGAATGCACGTACCTGCTTTTTTGTGAGGGGGCGGGGCCAATTCTGTATAGCCTCTACCTTGCTAACCTGAGGTTTCACCACCCCACTACCTACAATATAGCCCAGGTATTTCACCTCCTCCATTCCCAAAGCACATTTTTCAGGGTTTATTGTAAACCCCTCCTTCCAAAGAGAGTCCAGTACTGCCTGGAATTTGGGCAAGTGTGATTTCCAGTCTCTGCTAAAAATGACTATGTCGTCCAAGTACACTGAGGCATACTCCCGGTGAGGTCGTAAAATCCTATCCATTGCTCGCTGGAAAGTGGCTGGAGCAGTTTGTAGTCCAAAAGGCATTCTTTTGTACTGAAAACTCCCCTCTGGGGTAGAAAAAGCAGTTTTCTCTCTAGCAGCCTTAGTCAACGGGATTTGCCAATACCCCTTGGTAAGGTCTAATGTTGTAATATACCTGGCTGGACCTAGTCTCTCAATAAGCTCATCTACCCGGGGCATGGGGTAGGCATCAAACCGTGAAACCTCATTAAGTTTCCGGAAATCATTGCAGAATCGCAGAGTCCCGTTGGGCTTTGGTACCAACACAATCGGGCTCGACCACTCACTCTGCGACTCTTCAATGATCTCCAGGTCCAGCGTCTTCTTCACTTCCTCTGAAACGGCCTTCCTTTGAGCTTCTGGGATGCGGTAGGGCCGGACAAAAACTTTGACTCCAAGTTCCGTGATAATATCATGTTCTATGACACTAGTTAGCCCTGGTAAGTCTGAAAACTTTTCTTTATTTCTCTGCAAGAACTCCTTTGCCTGCTGACTTTGGATTTTAGACAGGGTACTTGCTACTTGGACACTCTCCACCCCAACCTGAGGCTCAAGTCTTGCACTAGCCAGGGAGGTCACCGGTTCCCTGTCTGTCCAGGGCTTTAACAAGTTGACATGATATATCTGATACGGTTTCCTCTTGCCTGGCTGGTGGACTCTATAATTTACCTCTCCCACTTTTTCCAGAACTTCAAAGGGACCTTGCCATCTGGCCAAGAATTTACTTTCCACAGTGGGAATTAGCACTGCTACTCGATCCCCCACTTGGAAGTGCCTTATTTTAGCAGCCCTGTTATAGACCCGTCGTTGAGCCTCCTGGGCTTTTTGCAAATGCTCTTTGACTAGTGGCATCACAGTTTGGATCCTTTCCTGCATTTGGGAGACATATTCAAGAACACTCTTATGCTGAACAGGTTCACTTTCCCATTCCTCTTTAATAAAGTCAAGTAGTCCGCGAGGTCTCCGCCCATATACCAACTCAAAGGGCGAAAACCCCGTGGAGGCCTGGGGCACTTCCCTGATAGCAAACAGGAGAGCTGGTAACAGGCAGTCCCAGTCTTTCCCATCCCTTTGTACCACTCTCTTTAGCATAGACTTAAGGGTCTTGTTAAAGCGTTCCACTAACCCGTCCGTTTGGGGATGGTAGACCGATGTGCGCAGCTGTTTAATCCGGAAAAGCTTGCACACATCGGCCATAACTCTCGACATAAATGGGGTGCCCTGGTCTGTGAGTATTTCCTTGGGAAAACCAGTCCGTGTAAACAACTGGAATAATTCCCGGGCAATAGCCTTAGAGGAGGTATTCCGCAGTGGAAGCGCCTCAGGATATCTGGTGGCATAGTCAAGAATCACCAATATGTAGGAGTAACCTCGAGCCGACTTTACCAAGGTACCCACTATATCCATGGCTATCCTCTCGAATGGGACCTCAATTATGGGCAGAGGGACCAAAGGGCTCCGGAAGAGGGTCACCGGAGCGGTCAACTGACAGGTGGGACAAGAGGCACAGTATTTCTTTACCTCTGCTTTCAGACCTGGCCAGTAAAACCGGTCGGTGATCCGTGCTTCCATCTTCTCAACTCCCAGGTGTCCCCCTAACACATCATCATGGGCCAGGTCCAGAACCTTTCGTCTATATTGTTGGGGTACCAACAATTGTTCTACCACATTTTCCCTCACCTTGGTAACCCGATACAATAACTCATTATACATTGCGAAGTGTGGCCACCGCTCATTTGCACCTGGCTCTTGGGGAACCCCATTTACTACTACAACTTGTTCCCGTGCACGGGCCAAAGTGAGGTCCTGCATCTGAGCAGTACCAAACGCCCCCTGGGGAACACCCAAATCTGGCAGGGCAGGGGTAGAGGCCACTTCCTCGTCCTCTTCCCCCAGCATTACCTGAAGTGGGGAAGGTCCTCCCCCCTCAGTGTTTTGGTAGGTCTGTGGACCACATATCTTGACATTATCAACAGTATCAGCTCTACTTTCATCACCATTAACCCAACCATTAGCAATTTCATCATTTGGATCCACATTAAGAACATTTGGCAGTTCAGGGTTATTCCTTTCAGCAGCAGGAATGGGGAGGCTAGTTTCTCCCCAATCTCTGAACTGTTCTCCTTGTTCCCACAGTTTTGTAAACAACGGACAGTCTCGTCCTATTATAACATCATGTACCAAGTTCTTTACCACCCCCACCTCTTGAGTACCAGTGCCATATGCTGAGGAGATGGTCACCGAGATGAGAGGGTACTCTCTAGTGTCCCCGTGAATGCACACCACCCGTAAGGTTTTTCTTACCGGACCGATCTTCCCAATTACTCTAGGATGACCCAGGGTTACCATGCTTCCGGAGTCCAACAAAGCCCGGGCAGGGAGGTGGTTCACTTGGACTTCACACTCAAATTTTTCCTCACCCAGGTCGAGCTGTGTGGTGCATACTTTATGGGCATAAAAAGACCCCCTCCGAAGAACCCCGCATTCCATGGGCTCCTCTTGCAGTGGGCAGTGTGCCCGGGTATGACCCTAGGAATGACATCGCCAACATTGTACATTCCCTCCTCTCCGAACAGGAACAGAACGCTGAGGAGGTACCGGGAATGACTCTTGACCTTCCGGGGTGTTTGCTCCAGGACTCCTTGGAACATCCTTTCGAAGGGCAGCAGTTGGTCGAACAGGCCGTGGTAGACTGGGGCCTATGCGCTTGGTAGATCCGAGCAGGTCCTCCACCACTGTATATCGTTCCACCATCTCGACAAGGAGGTTTGCTGTTTTGGGGTCTCTATGGCTGACCCACCGTTGAAGGTCGTCTGGCAGGGATCGCAGGTATCGGTCCAGCACATCCCGTTCCACGATTTGGGGGCCCGACAACACCTCAGGCTGCAGCCATTTTTTTTACCAGTTGCACCAGGTCATGCATTTGAGACCGAGGTGGCCGATCTGGACGATACTTCTATTGGTGCACTCGTTGGGCCCGAACGGCCGTAGTCACCCCTAGACGAGCCAGAATTTCTGCCTTTAACTTTTGATAGTCTTTAGCATCATCAGGTGGCAGGTCAAAGTAGGCTTTTTGAGGATCTCCGGTGAGAAAAGGGGCAATGAGGCCGGCCCACTGGTCCTGAGGCCACCCTTCTCTCTCTGCCGTCCTCTCAAATGTAGCAAGAAATGCCTCTACATCATCGCTCAGGGACAATTTCTGCAAAAAATGGCTTGCCCTCACAGTCACCTGGTTGCCAGGGGCAACAGCCGCTTGCTCCCGAACCTGAGATAGCTGCTGCACTGCTTCCTTTAAGACAGCCACCTGAGCCTGCATAACCTCTTGCTGGGCTGCTTGCTGGGCTGCCAACTGGGTCACCAACAGGCGGGTATTTTCTTGCTGCAGCTGATTTGCTTCCTCATGGCGAGTTTGCGCTTGCATATTAGCCAGGGACAGCTGTTTAATTAGCTCCTCCATTGCTTCAGCTTTCAACGTTTGTACAGCTTTAACCCAGGACATAAATCCAATGTACTGTCCCTTTACCTGTCAGTTCAATGTCAAGTTCAATGCAAAAAAAAAAAAGTTTTGTTTTTTTCTTCTTATGCCTGTTATTCTGTCCTGCCCGCATTCTCCACCAGTGTAGCGTTCGGGGAACCAGCTAGATCGCAGGACACAGGCTTTTCAAACAAAAGGACGTTTATTAAACTTAAATGGCTTCACAGCAGCAAAACAAAAGAAATAACAGTCTCACCGACTTGTAGAGTTTATAACTGCTGTCGCAGTTAAACAGTTCTTACTTGGTGTTGCAGGTAAGTTTCCAAGCTAGCAGGCTTCCATGCAGGCCACTGCCATGTACATTCACAGCTTTCCAGAGCTTTTCACAGCCTCCACAGCTTTTGCAGTGTCCACCATTCACCATGCAGTCTTCACTACACTCCTTCACTCTCTCACCTACAACTTCCTGTCTCTCTTAAACCACTTCCTTGGACAGGTGTGTTAACCATTGCTGTTCCCTTAAAGGAATCACAGCCCAAACAGAGGGGAAATGTAGCGTCCTTCCAGGACCCAGCCACGGCGTCCTGTACACTACCTATCGGCATCACCGCTGGAAAGAGCAGTCAGCGGTAAGGTGCATATTACCGCTGACTCATGGTCCAGCAGGCATGGGCAGGGATGTTACCCATCTTTCACGGCGCATTGGGTGAATCTGCTGGCAGCTGGGAAGGATACAGGACAAGGTGCAGTAGTATTGGAGGTTGTTCCGCCACCACGCCTCCAAAATGCTAATACTGGTGATTCTGACACACCTCTCTCCTCCACCCCTCCTCTTCTTCTCCCTCCATGGCCTCTTCCTGTGCTGATTTGTCCTCGGAACCAGCGGTGCTCCGTAGGCATTCAAGGGGCTACGCAAGTATGCAGGCAAAAAGATGCCATGCGGTGCTTGAGCTGGTGTGCTTGGGGGACAGGAGCCACACTGGGGCAGAGATTCTGTCAGCTCTGCAGGGGTAGGCTCAGAGGTGGTTGACGCCATGCCAGCTTAAGCCAGGAATGGTGGTTTCCGACAATGGTACCAACCTCCTCTCCGCCCTCCGACAGGGACAACTGACCTATGTGCCCTGTTTGGCTCACGTCCTTAACTTGGTGGTGAATAGGGATGAGCTTCGTGTTCGAGTCGAACATACGTTCGACTCGAACATCGGCTGTTCGATCGTTCGACGAAGATCGAACGATTTGGGCCGTTCGCGCCAAATTCGAGTGACGCGAACGGCCCACAATGCACTACGCCATCGCAGTGTCATCCAGGCGCTGTGATTGGCCAAGCATGCACTGTGACCCCGCATGCTTGGCCAATCACAGCGCCGGCAGCGAGGAGAGCAATGATTGGCCACAGGCAGGATGCCTGTGGCCAATTATTGCTGAGGGTGTTTAGTACACGCCCCACACTATAAAAGGCCGCCAGCACGGCGGCCTAGTGTAGTGTGTTCCGGAGCAGGGAAAGAGAAGCATAGGCAGGGACAGTGACATTTATTTTTTTCTTGCTTAACCTGGATTCCTTTAGTTTAGGGAAAGAGAAGGATAGGTAGGGAGAGTGTCAGTGTGTTTTACTGTGCAAATCCTTGTTTCTAGGGACAGGGAAGGACAGTGAGGGAATTCTCCTTGTGCTATAGTGTGCTTTAAAAAAACATTTTTTCTAGGGACAGAAAACTATAGGTAGGGAGAGTGTCAGTGTGTTTTACTGTGCGAATCCTTGTTTCTAGGGACAGGGAAGGACAGTGAGGGAATTCTCCTTGTGCTATAGTGTGCTTTAAAAAAACATTTTTTTTAGGGACAGAAAACTATAGGTAGGAAGAGTGTCAGTTTCTTTCACTGTGATAATCCTTGTTTCTAGGGACAAAGAAGGAAAGTGAGGGAAATTCTCCTTGTGCTATAGTGTGCTTTAAAAAACATTTTTTCTAGGGACAGAAAACTATAGGTAGGGAGAGTGTCAGTGTGTTTTACTGTGCGAATCCTTGTTTCTAGGGACAGGGAAGGACAGTGAGGGAATTCTCCTTGTGCTATAGTGTGCTTTAAAAAAACATTTTTTCTAGGGACAGAAAACTATAGGTAGGGAGAGTGTCAGTGTGTTTTACTGTGCGAATCCTTGTTTCTAGGGACAGGGAAGGACAGTGAGGGAATTCTCCTTGTGCTATAGTGTGCTTTAAAAAAACATTTTTTTTAGGGACAGAAAACTATAGGTAGGAAGAGTGTCAGTTTCTTTCACTGTGATAATCCTTGTTTCTAGGGACAAAGAAGGAAAGTGAGGGAAATTCTCCTTGTGCTATAGTGTGCTTTAAAAAACATTTTTTCTAGGGACAGAAAACTATAGGTAGGGAGAGTGTCAGTGTCTTTTACTGTGCGAATCCTTGTTTCTAGGGACAGGGAAGGACAGTGAGGGAATTCTCCTTGTGCTATAGTGTGCTTTAAAAAAACATTTTTTCTAGGGACAGAAAACTATAGGAAGGAAGAGTGTCAGTTTCTTTCACTGTGATAATCCTTGTTTCTAGGGACAAAGAAGGAAAGTGAGGGAAATTCTCCTTGTGCTATAGTGTGCTTTAAAAAAACATTTTTTCTAGGGACAGAAAACTCTAGGTAGGAAGAGTGTCAGTTTATTTCACTGTGATAATCCTTGTTTCTAGGGACAAAGAAGGAAAGTGAGGGAAATTCTCCTTGTGCTATAGTGTGCTTTAAAAAAACATTTTTTCTAGGGACAGAAAACTATAGGTAGGGAGAGTGTCAGTGTCTTTTACTGTGCGAATCCTTGTTTCTAGGGACAGGGAAGGACAGTGAGGGAATTCTCCTTGTGCTATAGTGTGCTTTAAAAAAACATTTTTTCTAGGGACAGAAAACTATAGGTAGGAAGAGTGTCAGTTTCTTTCACTGTGATAATCCTTGTTTCTAGGGACAAAGAAGGAAAGTGAGGGAAATTCTCCTTGTGCTATAGTGTGCTTTAAAAAAACATTTTTTCTAGGGACAGAAAACTATAGGTAGGGAGAGTGTCAGTGTCTTTTACTGTGCGAATCCTTGTTTCTAGGGACAGGGAAGGACAGTGAGGGAATTCTCCTTGTGCTATAGTGTGCTTTAAAAAAACATTTTTTCTAGGGACAGAAAACTATAGGTAGGAAGAGTGTCAGTTTCTTTCACTGTGATAATCCTTGTTTCTAGGGACAAAGAAGGAAAGTGAGGGAAATTCTCCTTGTGCTATAGTGTGCTTTAAAAAAACATTTTTTCTAGGGACAGAAAACTATAGGTAGGGAGAGTGTCAGTGTCTTTTACTGTGCTAATCCTTGTTTCTAGGGACAGGGAAGGACAGTGAGGGAATTCTCCTTGTGCTATAGTGTGCTTTAAAAAAACATTTTTTCTAGGGACAGACAACTATAGGAAGGAAGAGTGTCAGTTTCTTTCACTGTGATAATCCTTGTTTCTAGGGACAAAGAAGGAAAGTGAGGGAAATTCTCCTTGTGCTATAGTGTGCTTTAAAAAAACATTTTTTCTAGGGACAGAAAACTATAGGTAGGAAGAGTGTCAGTTTCTTTCACTGTGATAATCCTTGTTTCTAGGGACAAAGAAGGAAAGTGAGGGAAATTCTCCTTGTGCTATAGTGTGCTTTAAAAAAACATTTTTTCTAGGGACAGAAAACTATAGGTAGGGAGAGTGTCAGTGTCTTTTACTGTGCGAATCCTTGTTTCTAGGGACAGGGAAGGACAGTGAGGGAATTTTCCTTGTGTGCTTTAAAAAAACATTTTTTCTAGGGACAGAAAACTATAGGAAGGAAGAGTGTCAGTTTCTTTCACTGTGATAATCCTTGTTTCTAGAGACAAAGAAGGAAAGTGAGGGAAATTCTCCTTGTGCTATAGTGTGCTTTAAAAAAACATTTTTTCTAGGGACAGAAAACTATAGGTAGGGAGAGTGTCAGTGTGTTTTACTGTGCGAATCCTTGTTTCTAGGGACAGGGAAGGACAGTGAGGGAATTCTCCTTGTGCTATAGTGTGCTTTAAAAAAACATTTTTTCTAGGGACAGAAAACTATAGGTAGGGAGAGTGTCAGTGTGTTTTACTGTGCGAATCCTTGTTTCTAGGGACAGGGAAGGACAGTGAGGGAATTCTCCTTGTGCTATAGTGTGCTTTAAAAAAACATTTTTTCTAGGGACAGAAAACTATAGGTAGGAAGAGTGTCAGTTTCTTTCACTGTGATAATCCTTGTTTCTAGGGACAAAGAAGGAAAGTGAGGGAAATTCTCCTTGTGCTATAGTGTGCTTTAAAAAAACATTTTTTCTAGGGACAGAAAACTATAGGTAGGGAGAGTGTCAGTGTCTTTTACTGTGCGAATCCTTGTTTCTAGGGACAGGGAAGGACAGTGAGGGAATTCTCCTCGTGCTATAGTGTGCTTTAAAAAAACATTTTTTCTAGGGACAGAAAACTATAGGTAGGAAGAGTGTCAGTTTCTTTCACTGTGATAATCCTTGTTTCTAGGGACAAAGAAGGAAAGTGAGGGAAATTCTCCTTGTGCTATAGTGTGCTTTAAAAAAACATTTTTTCTAGGGACAGAAAACTATAGGTAGGGAGAGTGTCAGTGTATTTTACTGTGTGAATCCTTGTTTCTAGGGACAGGGAAGGACAGTGAGGGAATTCTCCTTGTGCTATAGTGTGCTTTAAAAAAACATTTTTTCTAGGGACAGAAAACTATAGGAAGGAAGAGTGTCAGTTTCTTTCACTGTGATAATCCTTGTTTCTAGGGACAAAGAAGGAAAGTGAGGGAAATTCTCCTTGTGCTATAGTGTGCTTTAAAAAAACATTTTTTCTAGGGACAGAAAACTATAGGTAGGAAGAGTGTCAGTTTCTTTCACTGTGATAATCCTTGTTTCTAGGGACAAAGAAGGAAAGTGAGGGAAATTCTCCTTGTGCTATAGTGTGCTTTAAAAAAACATTTTTTCTAGGGACAGAAAACTATAGGTAGGGAGAGTGTCAGTGTCTTTTACTGTGCGAATCCTTGTTTCTAGGGACAGGGAAGGACAGTGAGGGAATTCTCCTTGTGCTATAGTGTGCTTTAAAAAAACATTTTTTCTAGGGACAGAAAACTATAGGAAGGAAGAGTGTCAGTTTCTTTCACTGTGATAATCCTTGTTTCTAGGGACAAAGAAGGAAAGTGAGGGAAATTCTCCTTGTGCTATAGTGTGCTTTAAAAAAACATTTTTTCTAGGGACAGAAAACTATAGGTAGGGAGAGTGTCAGTGTGTTTTACTGTGTGAATCCTTGTTTCTAGGGACAGGGAAGGACAGTGAGGGAATTCTCCTTGTGCTATAGTGTGCTTTAAAAAAACATTTTTTCTAGGGACAGAAAACTATAGGTAGGGAGAGTGTCAGTGTGTTTTACTGTGCGAATCCTTGTTTCTAGGGACAGGGAAGGACAGTGAGGGAATTCTCCTTGTGCTATAGTGTGCTTTAAAAAAACATTTTTTCTAGGGACAGAAAACTATAGGTAGGGAGAGTGTCAGTGTGTTTTACTGTGCGAATCCTTGTTTCTAGGGACAGGGAAGGACAGTGAGGGAATTCTCCTTGTGCTATAGTGTGCTTTAAAAAAACATTTTTTCTAGGGACAGAAAACTATAGGTAGGAAGAGTGTCAGTTTCTTTCACTGTGATAATCCTTGTTTCTAGGGACAAAGAAGGAAAGTGAGGGAAATTCTCCTTGTGCTATAGTGTGCTTTAAAAAAACATTTTTTCTAGGGACAGAAAACTATAGGTAGGGAGAGTGTCAGTGTCTTTTACTGTGCGAATCCTTGTTTCTAGGGACAGGGAAGGACAGTGAGGGAATTCTCCTTGTGCTATAGTGTGCTTTAAAAAAACATTTTTTCTAGGGACAGAAAACTATAGGTAGGGAGAGTGTCAGTGTGTTTTACTGTGCGAATCCTTGTTTCTAGGGACAGGGAAGGACAGTGAGGGAATTCTCCTTGTGCTATAGTGTGCTTTAAAAAAACATTTTTTCTAGGGACAGAAAACTATAGGTAGGAAGAGTGTCAGTTTCTTTCACTGTGATAATCCTTGTTTCTAGGGACAAAGAAGGAAAGTGAGGGAAATTCTCCTTGTGCTATAGTGTGCTTTAAAAAAACATTTTTTCTAGGGACAGAAAACTATAGGTAGGAAGAGTGTCAGTTTCTTTCAGTGTGATAATCCTTGTTTCTAGGGACAAAGAAGGAAAGTGAGGGAAATTCTCCTTGTGCTATAGTGTGCTTTAAAAAAACATTTTTTCTAGGGACAGAAAACTATAGGTAGGGAGAGTGTCAGTGTCTTTTACTGTGCGAATCCTTGTTTCTAGGGACAGGGAAGGACAGTGAGGGAAATTCTCCTTGTGCTATAGTGTGCTAAAGCATTCCTCATCAACCATCTTTGAAATCCTTGTTTTTTTGGACAGTCAGGGAAATTGTCGTTGTGCTATTCTGTGCAAAAGCAATCATCCTCAATAGGGATGAGCCGAACACCCCCGGGTTCGGTTCGCACCAGAACCTTCGAACGGACCGAAAGTTCGCGCGAATTTTCGAACCCTATTCGTTATAATGGACGCGAACGTTCGAAATCAAAATTGCTAATTACAACGGCCAATATGCATGTTAATGTCATAAAACAGGTTTGGGGACCCGGGTCCTGCCCCAGGGGACATATATCAATGCAAAAAGAAATTTTAAAAACTAAAGTTTTTTCGGGAGCAGTCATTTTAATGATGCATAAAGTGAAAAAAAAAAAAGTGAAATTTTCCTTTAAATATGGTACCTGGGGGGTGTCTAAAGTATGCCTGTGAAGTGGCATGTGTTTCCCGTGTTTAGAACTGTCCTTGCACAAAATGACATTTGCAAAGGAAAAAAAGAAGCCATTTAAAACCACTTGCGGCTTTAATGTCATGTCTTGTCCTGGCCGCCATATGGCTGAAAATCCTTGAGAAAAATGGCATGGCTACCCCATCACCCCCCCCCCCCCCCCCACCCCAGCCCCTTTGGGTCTTGTATGGATACTAAGGGGGACCCCGCACCCAAAATAAAACCCTATACCTACAACCCTATATACTCTGAACAGCAGTATATAGGTGGTGCAAACAAGACATGGACTGTAGGTTTGTTCTTAAGTAGAATCTGAACAGGTACATTATGAAGTGTAGCTACATCCCAAAAAAATCAATTTTTAAGCTTTTTGGAGAACATAGGGAGGGGTTATCACCCCTGTAACATTTGCTGTCTTTGCACATCTGTTCAGAACATGTCACCTCACTTTCCGTCCCAATGACAAATGTTTTTGGAAAAGTGGGGTTTTAATTGAAACAAGGATTGGTGATAAAGCATCAGTAGAGAGGAGATACCTTTTTCCCAAATTAAATCTAACAGGATAGAATTTTCCTTCCTAGGGGTAGATTTCCTCTCACTTCCTGTTTTCTCTTGCCGTTTGCAAGTAGGAGTCGTTTGTAAGTTGGATGTTTGAAAGTAGGGGCCTGCCGTATATACTCTGCAGAAATTTGCCCTATTAGATGTTGGTGTAGCCACAAGACTGGTGGGCACAGGAATGGGCCCTGCTGTGAGTTAATAGATCAAGATTTGTACTTGCATGCACCTGTTGAACCGGGCAGAAAAATTGGGCCTTTGGTGGTGGTGGTGGTGGTGGTGGACGGTGTTGCCACAAGACTGTAAGCCCTCACAGTTACTCTTGGTGGGTGCAGGAATGGGCCCTGCTGTGAGTTATTAGATCAAGATTTGTAATTGCATGCACCTGTTGAACAGGGCAGAAAAATTGGGCCTTTGGTGGTGGTGGTGGTGGTGGACGGTGTTGCCACAAGACTGTAGGCCCTCATAGTTACTCTTGGTGGGCGCAGGAATGGGCCCTGCTGTGAACTATTAGATCAAGATTTGTAATTACACGCCCCTGTTAAACAGGGGCTGAAAAATTGTGCCTTAGGCATTGGTGCTGGTGCCACAACACTGCAACCCCTCACAGATACTGTACTTGGAGCATAGCAGTCACACCTGTTGCGAAGCATCTTTTTAAAAAATTGTAATTACACGCCCCTGTTATACAGGGGCTGAAAAATTGTGCCTTAGGCACTGGTGCTGGTGCCACAACACTGCAACCCCTCACAGATACTGTACTCTGAGCACAGCAATGAGACCTGTTGCAAAGCATTGCCTAAAAATTGTAATTACACGCCCCAACAGGGGCTGAAAAATTGTGCCTTAGGCACTGGTGCTGGTGCCACAACACTGCAACCCCTCACAGATACTGTACTCTGAGCACAGCAGTCACACCTGTTGCGAAGCATCTTTTTAAAAAATTGTAATTACACGCCCCTGTTATACAGGGGCTGAAAAATTGTGCCTTAGGCACTGGTGTGGTGGCATGGATCATTGAGGAGGAGGAAGAGGATAGTCAGTGAACATAACAGGACAGTCACTCAGCATCAGCATAGGCAGTCTTGAAGGGATGTGACATTATAAATTATTCCGTTATATCCGCTTCAGGTGTCTGGTAGCTGGTGGTGATCCAAGACTGATTCATTTTTATGAAGGTCAGTCGATCAACCGAGTCGGTGGACAGGCGCACCCTATGATCGGTGACAAATCCTCCAGCAGCACTGAATGTGCGTTCGGAAAGAACGCTGGATGCAGGACAGGCCAGTAGCTCAATTGCATACTGTGCAAGCTCTGGCCAGTGATCCATCCTCAGGACCCAGTAAGCCAGAGGATTTTCGGTGGGAAAGGTGTCCAAGTCTGACCTTGCCCCTAGGTATTCCTGCACCATGTATATCAGACGCTGGCGATGGTTGCTGGAACCGATCATACCTTGGGGCTGCGGACTAAAAAATTGTCTGAACGCATCGGTCAGACGTCCACCTTCCCCACCGCTCCTTCTGCTACTGACCGAAGCCTCAGCAACTCGTCGTCCAGGACCAGGAGTTTGTAACCTCCCAGTTTCTGGGAACGCGTTGCACAGACCTTTCTGCAAGGCCTCCCTGAGATGTCTCATCCTCTGCTCCCTCTGCGACGGCAAGATAAGGTCCGCAACCTTACCCTTGTACCGTGGATCAAGGAGAGTGGCCAGCCAGTAATGGTCACTCTCCTTGATCCGAAGAACACGAGGATCCTTCCGCAGGCTTTGCAGGATCAGGGAGGCCATGCAGCGTAGGTTAGCTGAGGCATTCGGTCCGGAGTCTTCTGGGTCACTGAGGATGACATGATCGCCAGCCACCTCCTCCCAGCCACGTACAAGTCCACTGGTTTGTTGGGACTGTACATCATCCCTAAAAGACTGCTGCTGCTGATGCTGAGTGCCAGGCTCCACCTCCATGCTCACACAATCCTCCTCCTCCTCCTCCTCCTCTTCCTGTGTGATGGGTGGGACAGAAGGAACATTGTCTGGATAAAGGGGGCCTTGAGAGACAAGGAAGTCCTCCTCTTCCTGCCTCTGTTCTGCCTCAAGTGCCCTGTCCATTATCCCACGCAGCGTATGCTCCAACAGGTGGACAAGAGGTACAGTGTCACTGATGCATGCACTGTCACTGCTCACCATCCTCGTGGCCTCCTCAAATGGTGAGAGGACAGTACATGCATCCCTGATCATGCTCCACTGGCGTGGGGAAAAAAAGCCAAGCTCCCCTGACCCTGTCCTGGTGCCGTAGTCGCAAAGGTACTCATTGATGGCCCTCTGCTGCGTGTGCAGTCGCTGCAGCATGGCCAACGTTGAGTTCCACCTGGTGGGCATGTCACATATTAGGCGGTTCTTGGGCAGGTTCAGCTCCTTTTGCAGCTCAGTCAGCCGAGCACTGGCATTATAAGATCGGCGGAAATGCACACAGACTTTCCTGGCCTGCCTCAGGACATCCTGTAAGCCTGGGAACCTGCCCAAGAACCGCTGCACCACCAGGTTGAGGACGTGAGCCATACAGGGCACATGGGTGAGCTGCCCCTGTCGCAGGGCGGAGAGGAGGTTGGTGCCATTATCAGAAACGACCATTCCTGGCTTAAGCTGGCGTGGCGTCAACCACCTCTCGGCCTGCCCCTGCAGAGCTGCCAGAACCTCTGGCCCAGTGTGGCTCCTGTCCCCCAAACACACCAGCGCAAGCACGGCATGGCATCTTTTTGCCTGCGTACTCGCGTAGCCCCTTGTACGCCTACGGAGCACCGCTGGTTCCGAGGACAGAGCACTCGAAGAGGACATGGAGGAAGAAGAAGAGGAGGGGGTGGAGGAGAGAGGTGTGTCACAACCAGTAGTAGCATTTTGGAGGCGTGGTGGCGGAACAACCTCCAACACTACTGCACCTTGTCCTGCATCCCTCCCAGCTGCCAATAGAGTGACCCAATGGGCCGTGAAAGAAAGATAACGTCCCTGTCCATGCCTGCTGGACCATGAGTCAGCGGTAATATGCACCTTACCGCTGACCGCCCTGTCCAGCGAGGCATGGACATTGCCTTCCACATGCCAGTAGAGAGACGGAATCGCCTTCCGTGAGAAAAAGTGGCGTTTGGGAACCTGCCACTGAGGAACCGCACATTGAACAAACTCACGGAAGGGGGCCGAGTCTATCAACTGAAAAGGCAGCAGTTGAAGTGCTAGCAATTTAGCCAAGCTAGCATTCAACCGCTGGGCATGTGGATGGCTGGGAGTATACTTCTTTCGACGGTCCAGCAGCTGGGGCAGGGAAATTTGCCTGCTACAATCGGACGTCGGTGTACTGCAAGTACTTGGTTGTGACACACCTAATTCTACACCTTCAGTCCTCTCAGAGCAGCTTTCAGAGAGGACTGAAGATATAGTGGGGATGGAGATCCCAGCTGATGAGGAGCAAGGAGAGGTCCGCTTTGTTCTTTGGTGTGGGTCTTTTATGTGTGCTTGCCAACGAGCTGCATGGCAGGTCGACATATGTCTGCTCATGCTTGTGGTGCCCAAGCGGCTGATGTTTTGGCCACGCGAGATACGCTTGAGACAAATATTGCAAATAGCAGTGGTGCGATCTGATGCACTCGTCTCAAAAAAGGCCCACACCAAAGAACTTTTGTGATAACGTGCAGAGGCAGCGCCCTGCACAGGCGGAGCTCTGCGGTGTGGTACAGTTGCTGTGCTGGCCTCTAGCTGGCCTCCAGGGGGCATCCTGCCTCGTTGGACATGTGACGCTGCATCCTCCTCCTCCTCCTCCTCTCTCCCTTCAGGCACCCACGTGGAGTCAGTGACCTCATCATCCCCTCCCTCTTCACCACTAGAGCAAACCTGGCAGTAAGCTGCAGCTGGTGGAACACTACTGCCAGATTGCTGTCCTTCAGCATCCCCTCTCTCTGCGCGCACACTACTGACTTCCTCAAGCTGGGTATCATCATCCGAGCCTTCGAATCGTTGGGCATCCTCCTGGAGCATGTACCCAACACTGTGCTCAAACAGTTCGGGGGACTCCTCAGGAGGACATGGTGGGTCTAGGGAAGGGGTGGCTGATGATGCCATTGAGTACGCGTTGGCAGCTGCTCTGCCAGTACCCTGAGCCTGGGTGAGAGAGGATGAGGAGGATGAGGAGGGCTTGGTCATCCATTCTACCAAGCCTTCGGCATGATGCGGCTCCACATGTCCAGCTGCCGAAAACAAAGACAAGCGTGTCCCATGGCCACGTGCTGATGACGATGCACGACCACGTCCACGGCCAGCACTGTTGTCTCTAGAAACAGAGCCTGCCTGCCCTGTGTTCTTGCCTCGGCACGCTCTGCCTCTCCTTGGCGGTCTTCCAGCCATTGTAGTCGGTAGTGTATATAGTATAAAAAATAGAACTCCTATGTGTGCTCACAACACACTGTAGGTCCTATGGGTGCTGACACTAACACACTATAGGTACTATGTGTGCTGCTGACAAGAAAATATAGGAGCTCTGTTTGCTGCCACTAACACACTAGAAGTCCTATTGGTGCTTCTGAGATGAAAATATAGGAGCTCTGTGTGATGCCACTAACACACTAGAAGTCCTATGGGTGCTGCTGAGAAGAAAATATAGGAGCTCTGTGTGATGCCACTAACACACTAGAAGTCCTATGGGTGCTTCTGAGATGAAAATATAGGAACTCTGTGTGATACCACTAACACACTAGAAGTCCTATGGGTGCTTCTGAGAAGAAAATATAGGAGCTCTGTTTGCTGCCACTAACACACTAGAAGTCCTATGGGTGCTGCTGAGAAGAAAATATAGGAGCTCTGTGTGATGCCACTAACACACTAGAAGTCCTATGGGTGCTTCTGAGATGAAAATATAGGAGCTCTGTGTGATGCCACTAACACACTAGAAGTCCTATGGGTGCTGCTGAGAAGAAAATATAGGAGCTATGTGTGATGCCACTAACACACTAGAAGTCCTATGGGTGCTTCTGAGATGAAAATATAGGAGCTCTGTGTGATGCCACTAACACATTAGAAGTCCTATGGGTGCTGCTAAGAAGAAAATATAGGAGCTCTGTTTGCTGCCACTAACACACTAGAAGTCCTATGGGTGCTTCTGAGAAGAAAATATAGGAGCTCTGTGTGATGCCACTAACACACTAGAAGTCCTATGGGTGCTTCTGAGATGAAAATATAGGAACTCTGTGTGATGCCACTAACACATTAGAAGTCCTATGGGTGCTGCTGAGAAGAAAATATAGGAGCTCTGTTTGCTGCCACTAACACACTAGAAGTCCTATGGGTGCTTCTGAGAAGAAAATATAGGAGCTCTGTGTGATGCCACTAACACACTAGAAGTCCTATGGGTGCTTCTGAGATGAAAATATAGGAACTCTGTGTGATGCCACTAACACATTAGAAGTCCTATGGGTGCTGCTGAGAAGAAAATATAGGAGCTCTGTTTGCTGCCACTAACACACTAGAAGTCCTATGGGTGCTGCTGAGAAGAAAATATAGGAGCTCTGTGTGATGCCACTAACACACTAGAAGTCCTATGGGTGCTTCTGAGATGAAAATATAGGAACTCTGTGTGATGCCACTAACACACTAGAAGTCCTATGGGTGCTTCTGAGAAGAAAATATAGGAGCTCTGTGTGATGCCACTAACACACTAGAAGTCCTATGGGTGCTGCTGAGAAGAAAATATAGGAGCTCTGTTTGCTGCCACTAACACACTAGAAGTCCTATGGGTGCTTCTGAGAAGAAAATATAGGAGCTCTGTGTGATGCCACTAACACACTAGAAGTCCTATGGGTGCTTCTGAGATGAAAATATAGGAACTCTGTGTGATGCCACTAACACATTAGAAGTCCTATGGGTGCTGCTAAGAAGAAAATATAGGAGCTCTGTTTGCTGCCACTAACACACTAGAAGTCCTATGGGTGCTTCTGAGAAGAAAATATAGGAGCTCTGTGTGATGCCACTAACACACTAGAAGTCCTATGGGTGCTTCTGAGTTGAAAATATAGGAACTCTGTGTGATGCCACTAACACATTAGAAGTCCTATGGGTGCTGCTGAGAAGAAAATATAGGAGCTCTGTTTGCTGCCACTAACACACTAGAAGTCCTATGGGTGCTGCTGAGAAGAAAATATAGGAGCTCTGTGTGATGCCACTAACACACTAGAAGTCCTATGGGTGCTTCTGAGATGAAAATATAGGAACTCTGTGTGATGCCACTAACACACTAGAAGTCCTATGGGTGCTTCTGAGAAGAAAATATAGGAGCTCTGTGTGATGCCACTAACACACTAGAAGTCCTATGGGTGCTGCTGAGAAGAAAATATAGGAGCTCTGTTTGCTGCCACTAACACACTAGAAGTCCTATGGGTGCTGCTGAGAAGAAAATATAGGAGCTCTGTGTGATGCCACTAACACACTAGAAGTCCTATGGGTGCTTCTGAGATGAAAATATAGGAACTCTGTGTGATGCCACTAACACATTAGAAGTCCTATGGGTGCTGCTAAGAAGAAAATATAGGAGCTCTGTTTTCTGCCACTAACACACTAGAAGTCCTATGGGTGCTTCTGAGAAGAAAATATAGGAGCTCTGTGTGATGCCACTAACACACTAGAAGTCCTATGGGTGCTTCTGAGATGAAAATATAGGAACTCTGTGTGATGCCACTAACACATTAGAAGTCCTATGGGTGCTGCTGAGAAGAAAATATAGGAGCTCTGTTTGCTGCCACTAACACACTAGAAGTCCTATGGGTGCTGCTGAGAAGAAAATATAGGAGCTCTGTGTGATGCCACTAACACACTAGAAGTCCTATGGGTGCTTCTGAGATGAAAATATAGGAACTCTGTGTGATGCCACTAACACATTAGAAGTCCTATGGGTGCTGCTAAGAAGAAAATATAGGAGCTCTGTTTGCTGCCACTAACACACTAGAAGTCCTATGGGTGCTTCTGAGAAGAAAATATAGGAGCTCTGTGTGATGCCACTAACACACTAGAAGTCCTATGGGTGCTTCTGAGATGAAAATATAGGAACTCTGTGTGATGCCACTAACACATTAGAAGTCCTATGGGTGCTGCTGAGAAGAAAATATAGGAGCTCTGTTTGCTGCCACTAACACACTAGAAGTCCTATGGGTGCTTCTGAGAAGAAAATATAGGAGCTCTGTGTGATGCCACTAACACACTAGAAGTCCTATGGGTGCTTCTGAGATGAAAATATAGGAACTCTGTGTGATGCCACTAACACATTAGAAGTCCTATGGGTGCTGCTAAGAAGAAAATATAGGAGCTCTGTTTGCTGCCACTAACACACTAGAAGTCCTATGGGTGCTTCTGAGAAGAAAATATAGGAGCTCTGTGTGATGCCACTAACACACTAGAAGTCCTATGGGTGCTTCTGAGATGAAAATATAGGAACTCTGTGTGATGCCACTAACACATTAGAAGTCCTATGGGTGCTTCTGAGAAGAAAATATAGGAGCTCTGTGTGATGCCACTAACACACTAGAAGTCCTATGGGTGCTGCTGAGAAGAAAATATAGGAGCTCTGTTTGCTGCCACTAACACACTAGAAGTCCTATGGGTGCTGCTGAGAAGAAAATATAGGAGCTCTGTTTGCTGCCACTAACACACTAGAAGTCCTATGGGTGCTGCTGAGAAGAAAATATAGGAGCTCTGTGTGATGCCACTAACACACTAGAAGTCCTATGGGTGCTGCTGAGAAGAAAATATAGGAGCTCTGTTTGCTGCCACTAACACACTAGAAGTCCTATGGGTGCTGCTGAGAAGAAAATATAGGAGCTCTGTGTGATGCCACTAACACACTAGAAGTCCTATGGGTGCTTCTGAGATGAAAATATAGGAACTCTGTGTGATGCCACTAACACATTAGAAGTCCTATGGGTGCTGCTGAGAAGAAAATATAGGAGCTCTGTTTGCTGCCACTAACACACTAGAAGTCCTATGGGTGCTGCTGAGAAGAAAATATAGGAGCTCTGTGTGATGCCACTAACACACTAGAAGTCCTATGGGTGCTTCTGAGATGAAAATATAGGAGCTCTGTGTGATGCCACTAACACACTAGAAGTCCTATGGGTGCTGCTGAGAAGAAAATATAGGAGCTCTGTGTGATGCCACTAACACACTAGAAGTCCTATGGGTGCTTCTGAGATGAAAATATAGGAACTCTGTGTGATGCCACTAACACACTAGAAGTCCTATGGGTGCTTCTGAGAAGAAAATATAGGAGCTCTGTGTGATGCCACTAACACACTAGAAGTCCTATGGGTGCTGCTGAGAAGAAAATATAGGAGCTCTGTTTGCTGCCACTAACACACTAGAAGTCCTATGGGTGCTGCTGAGAAGAAAATATAGGAGCTCTGTGTGATGCCACTAACACACTAGAAGTCCTATGGGTGCTTCTGAGATGAAAATATAGGAACTCTGTGTGATGCCACTAACACATTAGAAGTCCTATGGGTGCTGCTAAGAAGAAAATATAGGAGCACTGTTTGCTGCCACTAACACACTAGAAGTCCTATGGGTGCTTCTGAGAAGAAAATATAGGAGCTCTGTGTGATGCCACTAACACACTAGAAGTCCTATGGGTGCTTCTGAGATGAAAATATAGGAACTCTGTGTGATGCCACTAACACATTAGAAGTCCTATGGGTGCTGCTGAGAAGAAAATATAGGAGCTCTGTTTGCTGCCACTAACACACTAGAAGTCCTATGGGTGCTGCTGAGAAGAAAATATAGGAGCTCTGTGTGATGCCACTAACACACTAGAAGTCCTATGGGTGCTTCTGAGATGAAAATATAGGAGCTCTGTGTGATGCCACTAACACACTAGAAGTCCTATGGGTGCTGCTGAGAAGAAAATATAGGAGCTCTGTGTGATGCCACTAACACACTAGAAGTCCTATGGGTGCTTCTGAGATGAAAATATAGGAACTCTGTGTGATGCCACTAACACATTAGAAGTCCTATGGGTGCTGCTGAGAAGAAAATATAGGAGCTCTGTTTGCTGCCACTAACACACTAGAAGTCCTATGGGGGCTTCTGAGAAGAAAATATAGGAGCTCTGTGTGATGCCACTAACACACTAGAAGTCCTATGGGTGCTTCTGAGATGAAAATATAGGAACTCTGTGTGATGCCACTAACACATTAGAAGTCCTATGGGTGCTGCTAAGAAGAAAATATAGGAGCTCTGTTTGCTGCCACTAACACACTAGAAGTCCTATGGGTGCTTCTGAGAAGAAAATATAGGAGCTCTGTGTGATGCCACTAACACACTAGAAGTCCTATGGGTGCTTCTGAGATGAAAATATAGGAACTCTGTGTGATGCCACTAACACATTAGAAGTCCTATGGGTGCTGCTGAGAAGAAAATATAGGAGCTCTGTTTGCTGCCACTAACACACTAGAAGTCCTATGGGTGCTTCTGAGAAGAAAATATAGGAGCTCTGTGTGATGCCACTAACACACTAGAAGTCCTATGGGTGCTTCTGAGATGAAAATATAGGAACTCTGTGTGATGCCACTAACACATTAGAAGTCCTATGGGTGCTGCTAAGAAGAAAATATAGGAGCTCTGTTTGCTGCCACTAACACACTAGAAGTCCTATGGGTGCTTCTGAGAAGAAAATATAGGAGCTCTGTGTGATGCCACTAACACACTAGAAGTCCTATGGGTGCTTCTGAGATGAAAATATAGGAACTCTGTGTGATGCCACTAACACATTAGAAGTCCTATGGGTGCTGCTGAGAAGAAAATATAGGAGCTCTGTTTGCTGCCACTAACACACTAGAAGTCCTATGGGTGCTGCTGAGAAGAAAATATAGGAGCTCTGTGTGATGCCACTAACACACTAGAAGTCCTATGGGTGCTGCTGAGAAGAAAATATAGGAGCTCTGTTTGCTGCCACTAACACACTAGAAGTCCTATGGGTGCTGCTGAGAAGAAAATATAGGAGCTCTGTTTGCTGCCACTAACACACTAGAAGTCCTATGGGTGCTGTTGGGGTGCAATGCTGTGCTAACAGCACTGCGGTTGGTACTACTGCAATACTGTACTAACAGTAAGCACGCACCAGACTAATCCCCAGCAGCAGCTAATAACACGCTAACTGTGCAATCAGCAGCAATGAACGATCAATGACTTAGGTAGCAATGGTTTAGCAAAGAAATAGCCAATGGTTTAGCAAAGAAGAGCAAATCTTTCAGTATCAAGCAAAGACAGAATCAGCAGACTGATCTCTCCTAAAGCCGGAACTCATGTGACCGGGGCCGATGGCGTGGTGGCCTTTTAAATGGTGGGGCATGTACTAAAGCCCCTGAGCTGTAATTGGCTACAGGCGTCCTGCCTGTAGCCAATTATTGCTCTCCGAGTTTCGGGCGCTGTGATTGGCCAAGCATGCGGGGTCACAGTGCATGCTTGGCCAATCATCAGCCAGCAATGCACTGCGCCGGCCGCGCCGGCCGCAATGCATTGCGGGGCCGCTCGCATCACACGAATGTGATGCGAACGGCCCAAATAGTTCTGGGCTCGACGAGCGAGCGAACGCCCGGTGCTCGATTCGAACATGGGTTCGAATCAAGCACCGGGCCCATCCCTAATCCTCAACCATATTTAGAAATCCTTAAGTAAAGGGACAGAGAAGGACACCTGAAGGTAGCCCTTATTGCTTTTTTCCCATCTCCCTGCAGGCCATCTATTAGAATGTCTGGAAGGCAAACAAGGAGAGGCAGACAGTCAGGAGGCAATAAAAGAGGGCAAGCAGGCTCTGTGTCTGGGGGCAACAGTGCTGGTCGTGGACGCGGTGCATTGTCATCAGCACATGGCCATGGGACACGCTTGTCCTTCTTTTTGGCAGCTGGACATGTTGAGCCACATCATGCCGAAGACTTGGTAGAGTGGATGACCAAGCCCTCCTCCTCCTCCTCATCCTCTCTCACCCAGGCTCAGGGTACTGGAAAAGCAGCTGCCAAAGCGTCCTCTTCCCTGGTATCAATGTCAGACTCATCATCAGTCACTCCTTCCCTAGACCCACCATGTCCTCCTCCTGAGGAGTCCCCCGAACTGTTTGAGCACAGTGTTGGGTACATGCTCCAGGAGGATGCCCAGCGTTTCGAAGGGTCTGATGATGAAACCCAGCTAGAGGAAGGCAGTAGCGTGAGAGCAGACAGAGGGGATGCTCAAGAAGGACACCAATCTGGCAGTCATGTTCCAGCAGCTGCAGCATACTAACAGATTGGCTCCAGTGATGAGGAGGGAGGGGATGATGAGGTCACTGACTCCACGTGGGTGCCTAATAGGAGAGAGGAGGATGAGGAGGATGAGGAGGAGGCACATCTCCAATGAGGCAGGATGCCCTTTGGTGGCCAGCGTAAGGGCAGTACACCGACGGAATCACACCGCAGAGCTCCGCCTGTGCAGGGCGCTGCCTCTGCCCGTCATTCAAAAAGTTCTTTGGTGTGGGCCTTTTTTGAGGCTAGTGCATCAGATCGCACAGCTGCTGTTTGCAACATATGTCTCAAGCGTATATCGCGTGGCCAAAACATCAGCCGCTTGGGTACCACATGGAAGCTAGTGATAATCGAAAATTAAAAGTGTAGCGCTATCTAAATGAATATGTATAAATGTGAAAATATACACAAAAAACTGGATATGATAATATAGTGATAAACACGTGTATCATCCAAAATAACGTGCTGGGTGACTCCAGTGATAAAGTCCTCAAATTATATAAACACAATTATGCAAATATATGCAAATTAATGTCCATTATAGGCAAATGAATGTCCATTAGAAATGGAATCCATAAAACGAAAGTGATGAAGATCAGTCAGAGAAAACGTGATGAGTCAAATCGTGAAATTGTAATCAACAGTCTTCTGTGTGTGAGAGAAAGTAGCCACCACCGAAGTGAATAGAGGAAGGCTTACCAGAAGTTATGGATTTGGCGGGGCATAAGCCACCCAAATCAAATAAACTTGAAGAGTGTGAACACTCAAACATTAATTGTATACAAGCAGTTTTAAATGGCTTTTTTTTCCTTTAGAAGTGTCATTTTGTGCAGGGACAGTTCTAAACACGGGAAACACGTGGCACTTCACAGGCATACTTTAGACACCCCCCAGGTACGATATTTAAAGGAATATTTGACTTTTTTTTTTTCACTTTATGCATCATTAAAATGACTGCTCCCGAAAAACGACCGTTTTTAAAACTTCTTTTTGCATTGATACATGTCCCCTGGTGCACAACCCGGGTTCCCAAAACCCTTTTAGGACAATAACATGCATAATAGTTGTTATAATTAGCACTTTAGAATTCGAACGTTCGCATCCATTGTATTTAATAGGGTTCTAATGTTCGTACGAACTTTCGGTCCGTTCGCGGGTTCTGGTGCGAACCGAACCCGGGGGTGTTCGGCTCATCACTAGTGGTGAAGCAGTTCTTGGGCAGGTACCCGGCCTACAGGAGGTCCTGAAGCAGGCCAGGAAACTCTGTGGGCATTTCCGCCGATCATATAATGCCAGTGCTCGGCTGGCTGACCTGCAAAAGGAATCCAACCTGCCCAAGAACCGCCTAATCTGTGACATGCCCACCAGGTGGAACTCTACATTGGTGCACACGCAGCAGAGGGCCATCAATGAGTATCTGTTACAATATGGCACCAGGACAGGGTCAGGGGAGCTTGGATTTTTTCCCCACGCCAGTGGGCCATGATCAGGGATGCATGCACTGTCCTGGCACCATTTGAGGAGGCCACGAGGATGGTGAGCAGTGACAGTGCATGCATCAGTGACACTGCCCCTCTTGTCCACCTGTTGGAGCACATGCTGCATGGAATAATGGACAGGGCACTTGAGGCAGAACAGAGGGAGGAAGAGGAGGACTTCCTTACCTCTCAATGCCCCCTTTATCCAGACAGTGTTCCTGCTGGCCCACCTATCACACAGGAAGAGGACGAGGAGGCGGAGGAATGTGTCAGCATGGAGGTGGAGCCTAGCACTCAGCACCAGCAGCAGTCTTCAAGGTATCAATTACAGTCCCAAGACACCCATGGACTTGTACGTGGCTGGGAGGAGGTGGCTGCGGATCATGTCGTCCTCAGTGACCCAGAGGACTCTGGACCGAATGCCTCAGCAAACCTACTCTGCATGGCCTCCCTGATCCTGCAAAGCCTGCAGAAGGATCCTCGCATTCGTGCTATCAAGTAGATGGATCATTACTGGCTGGCAACCCTCCTTGATCCACAGTAACAAGGGTAAGGTTGCGGACCTTATCTCTCCGTCGCAGAGGGAGCAGAGGATGAAGCATCTTTGGGAGGCCTTGCAGAAAGGTCTGTGCAACGCATTCCCAGAGACTGGGAGGTTACAAATTCCTGGTCCTGGACAATGTGTTGCTGAGGCTTCGGTCAGTCAAAGAAGGAGCGGTGGAGAAGGTGGCCGTCTGACCGATGCATTCAGACAATTTTTTAGTCCGCAGCCCCAAGGTATGATCGGTTCCAGCAACCATCGCCAGCGTCTGGTTTACATGGTGCAGGAATACCTGGTGGCAAGATCAGACCTTTCCCAGAGAAAATCCTCTGGGTTACTGGGTCTTGAGGATGGATCACTGGCCAGAGCTTGCACAGTATGAAATTGAGCTACTGGCCTGTCCTGCATCCAGTGTTCTTTCGGAAAGCACATTCAGTGCTGCTGGAGGCTTTGTAACCGATCACAGGGTGCGCCTGTCCACCGACTCGGTCGATCGACTGACCTTCATAAAAATTAATCAGTCTTGGATCACCACCAGCTACCAAGCACCTGATGCTGATGTAACAGAATAATTTTCTTTAAAATGTCAGATCCCTTTAAGACTACCTACTGTATGCTGATGCAGAGTGACTATCCTGTTATGCTGAGTGACTATCCTGTTCCTCCTCAATGATCATGCTGATAGCATGTATGAACATTTTTGTTTCTGGGCAATGCCACCAGTGGCTAAGGCCCAATTTTTCAGCCCATGTTTAACAGGGGCGTGTAATTACAATTTTTAATGCAATACTTTGCAGCAGGGCTCATTCCTGTGCTCCAACTAGAGTATCTGTGAGGAGTTGCAGTGTTGTGGCACCAGTGCCTAAGGCCCAATTTTTCTGCCCCTGTTTAACAGGGCCATGTAATTACAATTTTTGATGCAATACTTTGCAGCAGGGCTCATTGCTGCGCTCCAACTACAGTATCTGTGAGGGGTTGCAGTGTTGTGGCACCAGTGCCTAAGGCACAATTTTTATGCCCCTGTTCAACAGGAACATGTAATTACAATTCTTGATCTAATAATTCACAGCAGGGCCCATTCCTGCGCCCACCAAGAGTAACTATGAGGGCTTACAGTGTTGTGGCAACACCAACACCTAAGGGCCAAATTACTGTAGAGTATATACGGCAGGCCCCTACTTTCAAACATCCAACTTACAAACGACTCCTACTTGCAAACGGAAGGAGACAACAGGAAGTGTGAGAGGAAATCTACCCATAGGAAGGGAAATTCTCTCCTGTAAGAGTTAATATGGGAAAAAGGTGTCTCCTCTCCACTGATGCTTTATCACCAATCCTTGTTTCAATAAAAAACCCAAATTTTCAAAAAACATTTGTCATTGGGACGGAAAGTGAGGTGAAATGTTCTGAACAGGTGCACAGACAGCAAAACAAATGTTACAGGGGTGATAACCCTTCCCCATGTTTTCCAAAAAGCTTAAAAATAGATTTTTTGGCTGGAGCTACACACAGCTACACAAAAAATGTACCTGTTCCAAATTACAAACAGATTCTGCTTAAGAACAAACCTACAGTCCCTCTCTTGTTTGCACCGCCTGTATACTGCTGTTCAGAGTATATAGGGCCTTTTTTTAAATTTGGGTGCGGGGTTCCCCTTAATATCTATACAAGACCCAAAGGGGCTGGTAATGGGCTGGGGGTGGAGGGGGTACCCATGCCATTTTTCTCAATGATTGTCATCCATATTGCCGGGACCAGACATTACATTAAAGCCAAAAGCAGTTTTTTTATTTACTTTTTTTTCCTTTAGAAATGTCATTTTATGCAGGGACAGTTCTAAACACTGAAAACATGTGCCACTTCACAGGCATACTATAGACACCCCCCAGGTATGATATTTAAAGGAATATTTCACTTTTTTTTTTCACTTTAAGCATTATTAAAATCACTGCTCCTGAAAAAACTGACGTTTTTAAATCTTTTTTTGCATTGATACATGTCCCCTGGGGCAGGACCCGGGTCCCCAAACCCTTTTTAGGACAATAGCTAACGTATTGGCCTTCCTAATTAGCACTTTTGATTTCGAACGTTCGAGTCTCATAGAATTTAATAGGGTTCTAAAGTTTGCGCAAACTTTCGGTCCGTTCGCAGGTTCTGGTGTGAACTGAACCGGGGGGAGTTTGGCTTATCCCTAGTAGCAGAGATGGATGACCCCTCTCTTACATGTCTTGTGAGTCTGCAGCTGTCTGCCTGTCTGACACTGCATGTGTCTCCTGTGTGTGAGTTTGCAGACATTCCCCCCTCTTAACCCCCTTAAAGGGAAGCCTGACTATGAAGCAGAACATTTTTTTACATCTAAGAAATGTGTATAATGTGTATGAATAAATGTGGCTGATATACCATGCAAATGGAATGTTTAAATGCTTTTGCAGAAATAAAATCATATTTGAAATTATTTGTTTTTATTAAGTAACTCTATTATTAATTTGAGACTAAGAAAAGAAAATGACTTATTCAGGTTGACAAATGGTGTGTGGTTCTTTAATGGCAGTCATTTGAACAAGATAGTTGACTAGTAAAGACCAGGCTTTGAATATTTTTGCTTAACAGCATAAGATAGGACAATAGTGAATGATCACTGGAGATGTATATCTACTTTGTAATGTCCTTATTGGTGATTGTAATGAAGTGTGATATTTTTATAATATAACACTAATTGTTTTTAAGTTTTTTTTGTTAATAAAGAAGGAACCAAATCTGTTCACAGAAGATTTCAAGATCTGTATGGAATTGAACAAGAGGTTGAAATAGAAAAATCAATATGGATAGTGATGTATAATGTTTGTGTACAAATGTGATGAACACACTATCAAGCCCTGTACACACGATCGTATTTCCTATGGTTTTTTAACCGATGGATTTTTCCATCGGAAAACCGATGAAGCTGACTTTCATCAGTCTTGCCTACACACCATCAGTCAAGAAACCGACCGTTCCAAACGCGGTGACGTAAAACACTCCGATGAGCCGAGAAAAATTAAGTTAAATGCTTCTGAGCATGCGTAGACTTGATTCTGAGCATGCGTGGGTTTTTTATCCGATGGAGTTCCCCACAGATGATAGTAATTTGCTATCGGTTTTTTAACCATCGGATAAATTTAAAACATGTTCTATTTTTAAACACCGATGGAAAAAAGACTGATGGGGCCCATACACGATCGGTTTGTCCGATGAAAAAAGTCCATCGGACTGTTTTCATCTGTAAAACCTATCGTGTGTAAAGGGCTTCAATGTTATAGTGAAGGTAATTTTAACCATAGTAAATTAAGGACAACTTTTGATGGACGTACTTTAATGAAAATCCACATGGTGATAATAATTTAATTACAATGAACTCATTAACCACTTCAGTCCCGAAAGGTTTTCCAACTTCCTGACCAGTCCATTCTTTGCGATACGGCACTGCGTTGCTTTAACTGACAATTGCGCGGTCGTGCAACGCTGTACCCAAATAAAATTGATGTCCTTTTTTCCACAAATAGACCTTTATTTTAATGGCATTTGATCACCTCTACGGTTTTTATTTTTTGCGCTATAAACAAAAAAACTGTCAATTTTGAAAAAAATGTTTTATTTTTTTACTTTATGCTATAAAACATATCCAATAATATTTAAAAAAAATTGAATTTCTTCATCAATTAAGGCCAATTTCTATTCCGCTACATATTTTCGGTCCAAAAATTCTCAAAAAGCGTATATTGATTGGTTTGCGCAAAAGTTATAGTGTCTGCAAACTATGGGATAGGTTTATGGACTTTATATTTTTTTATTGTTTTTACTAGTAAGGCCTCATGCCCACGGACGTTTTTACAGCCACGTTTTTGAGCGTTTTTTACAGCTTAAAAACGCCTGTCCATGTTAGTCTATAGCTTCATGCCCACCTAGACGTTTTTGAGCTGCAAATAGCATAGACGTTTTTAAGCTGTAAAAAAAACCCAGGACCAGTGCGTTCCTCAGCGTCAGAATTAGGCAGAAAAAAAACGCGCAAAAACGCGCACTAACGCGGTCGCGTTTTTAGCTCCGACGTTTTTTTTTTTTTTTCGAAAAAAATATATATATTTACAATAACATGGACAGGCGTTTTTAAGCTGCAAAAAACGCAGCTGTAAAAACGCCAGTGGGCATGAGGCCTAATGGTGGTGATCAGCAATTTTTAGTGGGACTGCGACATTGCGGCGGACAAATCTGACACTAAGTGACACTTTTTGGGGACCAGTGACACCAATACAGTGATCAGTGCTTAAAAAATGCACTGTCACTGTATAAATGACACTGTCAGGAAAGGGGGTAACATCAGGGGTGATCAACGGGTTACGTGTTCTCCTAGGGAGTGCTTTCTAACTTTGTGGGCGATGGACTGACTGGAGGAAGAGGCACATTTGTGTTCCTGATTAGCATAAACACAAGATCTCTCTCTTCATTCTGCCTCTCCTACGAACGATTGGCGGGTCCCGGCGGCCATCGTGGCCGTCGGACCCGCTGATTGGTTCACGTGTCCAATTACAGCAGAAGCACAGCACATGCGCCTGAGCCGACAACAGGAATTATGTACAGGTACGTGATTTTGCACTTTAAGGCCGCCCTGCCACAGTAAGTGTACGCAGGGTGGTCCTTAAGTGGTTAAATATGTGGAATAGAGTGCACTCTTGAATCAACAAAATAATGGCCATATGTTTTATATTTTGTGGTTTTGTGTAATATGTGTTTTGTGCTAACCATTTGTTTATTTGTAGGGAGGAAATGTATTAATACCTCAGTAAAAGCTTTTATTTTGTTTAGTTCCTAGACCACAGGTGTCAAACACAAGGCCCGCGGGCTGAATCCGGCCCTCCAGGCCATTTCATGTTGCCCTCGCACCTCTCCTGCAACTGCAGGAGAGCTCCAGCCCTCCTCTGGTCCTCCTCCAGACCCTTACTTTCTGCTTTTAAGCAATGTATCCAGCTTCTTCCCAGCAGCAGCATAAGGAAAGGGGGTGCACTGTGATATAAGGGAGAGTGGGGGACTCAACTTCTAATGGTGGGGTGGCTCTTGACATCTAATGTAAGGGGAAGGGATGCGCTGGACATCTAATCTTACAGATACAACCGGGCAATCATAATGCTGATGCGGCCCACGATGAAATTGAGTTTGACACCCCTGTAGACTGTAATAAATAGCATCAATATACTGTTGATTGAACAGAATTAAAGAAGAAGATCACAGCTTTAATGGACAGCTTGCGCCTTTTTTAAATGTTTTTTTATGCAATATATGAATGTGATGGAAGTTGTTGTAAACCATTTGTAAACTGAGCAGCTAATCATTTTGATGCTGCTTGATGGGTATTTAAAAGATTTTTTTTCTCTGATTAAGTTGAATAATTTGAAACAGCAATAGAGAAAACTAGTATTTGAATAATAAAAATATTGTATTACATCTGGGATGGTTTGCATATTTGTAATGATTTGAAGTGTCTAAGAATACCCAAACATTTACACTATATACATGTGGTTGTATATCTTTCTATATTGTCCCTTCCTGTGTGTATTTAAGCTAGATTATGGTAGCATGTATTTTTGTATATTCTGCCATAATCATTGTAGTGGAACTATAAGGCAGAGTCACTGGTGGAGTGAAAAACAGAATCCGCAGGATGTACACAGTACTGTACAGTAGTGATGAGCCGAACACCCCCGGGTTCGGTTCGCACCAGAACCCAGGAACGGACCGAAAGTTCGCACGAACATTAGAACCCTATTAAATACAATGGATGCGAACGTTCGAATTCTAAAGTGCTAATTATAACTACTATTATCCATGTTATTGTCCTAAACAGAGTATGGGAACCCGGGTTCTGCACCAGGGGACATGTATCAATGCAAAAAGAAGTTTTAAAAACGGACGTTTTTCGGGAGCAGTCATTTTAATGATGCATAAAGTGAAAAAAATAAAAAGTCAAATATTCCTTTAAATATCGTACCTGGGGGGTGTCTAAAGTATGCCTGCGAAGTGCCACGTGTTTCCCGTGTTTAGAACTGTCCCTGCACAAAATGACATTTCTAAAGGAAAAAAAAGCCATTTAAAACTGCTTGCGGCTTTAATGTAATGTCTGGTCCCGGTAATATGGATGAAAATCTTTAAGAAAAATGGCATAGCTACCCCATCACCCCCCCCCCCCCCCTACCCCAGCCCATTACCAGCCCCTTTGGGTCTTGTTTGGATATTAAGGGGAACCCCCGCAACACAAAATAAAAAAGGCCCTATATACTCTGAACAGCAGTATACAGGCGGTGTAAACAAGACCGGTGTAAACAAGACAGGGACTGTAGGTTTGTTCTTAAGTAGAATCTGTTTGTAATTTTGAACACGTACATTGTTTAAGTGTAGCTCCAGCCAAAAAATCTATTTTTAAGCTTTTTGGAAAACATAGGGAAGGGTTATCACCCCTGTAACATTTGTTTTGCTGTCTGTGCCCCTGTTCAGAACATTTCACCTCACTTTGCGTCCCAATGACAACTGTTTTTGAAATGTGGTGTTTTTATTGAAACAAGGATTGGTGATAAAGCATCAGTAGAGAGGAGACACCTTTCTCCCATATTAATTCTTACAGGAGAGAATTTTCCTTCCTAGGGGTAGATTTCCTCTCACTTCCTGTTGTCTTCTTCCGTTTGCAAGTAGGAGTCGTTTGTAAGTTGGATGTTTGAAAGTAGGGACCTGCCGTATATACTCTGCAGAAATTGGCCCCTTAGGTGTTGGTGTTGGCACAACACTGTAAGCACTCACAGTTACTCTTGGTGGGTGCTGGAACGCCCTGCTGTCAACTATTATATCAGGAATTGTAATAACATATAATTGTTGAACAGTGGTAGTAAAAATTGGGCCTTTGATGGTGGTGCTGGTGCCACAACACTGTAAGGCCTGACAGTTACTCTTGGTGGGCGCAGCAATGGGCCCTGCTGTGAATTATTAGATCAATAATTATAATTGCATGCCCCTGTTGAACAGGGGCTGAAAAATTGGGCCTTTGGTGGTGGTGGTGGTGGTGGTGTTGACACAACACTGTAAGGCCTGACAGTTACTCTTGGTGGGCGCAGCAATGGGCCCTGCTGTGAATTATTAGATCAATAATTATAATTGCATGCCCCTGTTGAACAGGGGCTGAAAAATTGGGCCTTTGGTGGTGGTGGTGGTGGTGGTGGTGTTGACACAACACTGTAAGGCCTGACAGTTACTCTTGGTGGGCGCAGCAATGGGCCCTGCTGTGAATTATTTGATCAATAATTATAATTGCATGCCCCTGTTGAACAGGGGCTGAAAAATTGGGCCTTTGGTGGTGGTGGTGGTGGTGGTGGTGGTGTTGACACAACACTGTAAGGCCTGACAGTTACTCTTGGTGGGCGCAGCAATGGGCCCTGCTGTGAATTATTAGATCAATAATTATAATTGCATGCCCCTGTTGAACAGGGGCTGAAAAATTGGGCCTTAGGCACTGGTGGCACAACACTGCAACCCCTCACAGATACTGTACTTGGAGCACAGCAATGAGCCCTGTTGCAAAGTATTGCATCAAAAATTGTAATTACACGCCCCTGTTAAACAGGGGCTGAAAAATTGGGCCTTAGCCACTGGTGGCTCAACACTGCAACCCCTCACAGATACTGTACTTGGAGCACAGCAATGAGCCCTGTTGCAAAGTATTGCATCAAAAATTGTAATTACACGCCCCTGTTAAACAGGGGCTGAAAAATTGGGCCTTAGCCACTGGTGGCGGCACCCATAAACCAAAATGATCTTCCAAGCTATCATCATTAATTGGATCATTGAGGAGGAGGAGGAGGATAGCCAGTCAACATAACAGCACAGGCACTCAGCATCAGCATCAGTCTTGAAGGGATGTGACATTTTAAAATCAATTAGTCTGTTATATCAGCATCAGGTGTGTGGTAGCTGGTGGTGATCCAAGACTGGTTCATCTTGATGAAAGTCAGTCGATCAACCGAGTCGGTGGACAGGCGCACCCTGTGATCCGTGACAAATCCTCCAGCAGCACTGAATGTGCGTTCTGAAAGAACGCTGGATGCAGGACAGGCCAGTAGCTCAATTGCATTCTGTGCAAGCTCTGGCCAGTGATCCATCCTCAAGACCCAGTAAGCCAGAGGATTTTCGGTGGGGAAGGTGTCCAAGTCTGACCTTGCCCCTAGGTATTCCTGCACCATGTATATCAGACGCTGGCGATGGTTGCTGGAACCGATCATACTTTGGGGCTGCGGACTAAAGAATTGTCTGAACGCATCGGTCAGACGGCCACCTTCCCCACCGCTCCTTCTTTGACTGCCCGAAGCCTCAGCAACTCGTTGTCCAGGACCAGGAGTTTGTAACCTCCCAGTCTCTGGGAACGCGTTGCACAGACCTTTCTGCAAGGCCTCCCGGAGTTGTCTCATCCTCTGCTCCCTCTGCGACGGTAACATAAGGTCCGCAACCTTACCCTTGTACCGTGGATCAAGGAGAGTGGCCAGCCAGTAATGGTCCCTCTCCTTGATCCGAAGAATACGAGGATCCTTCCGCAGACTTTGCAGGATCAGGGAGGCCATGCAGCGTAGGTTAGCTGAGGCATTCAGTCCGGAGTCCTCTGGGTCACTAAGGACGACATGATCCGCAGCCACCTCCTCCCAGCCACGTACAAGTCCACTGGTTTCTTGGGACTGTAAATCATCCCTAAAAGACTGCTGCTGATGATGCTGAGTGCCAGCCTCCACCTTCATGCTGACACAATCCTCCTCCTCCTCCTCCTCCTCTTCCTGTGCGATGGGTGGGACAGAAGGAACACTGTCTGGGTAAAGGGGGCCTTGAGAGGCAAGGACTGTCACTGCTCACCATCCTCGTGGCCTCCTCAAATGGTGCCAGGACAGTGCATGCATCCCTGATCATGCCCCACTGGCGTGGTGAAAAAACCCGAGCTCCCCTGACCCTGTCCTGGTGCCATAGTCGCACAAGTACTCATTGATGGCCCTCTGCTGCGTGTGCAGCCACTGCAGCATGGCCAACGTTGAGTTCCACCTGGTGGGCATGTCACATATAAGGCGGTTCTTGGGCAGGTTCAACTCCTTTTGCAGCTCAGCCAGACGAGCACTGGCATTATAAGATCTGCGGAAATGCACACAGACTTTCCTGGCCTGCCTCAGGACATCCTGTAAGCCCGGGTACCTGCCCAAGAACCGCTGCACCACCAGGTTAAGGACGTGAGCCACACAGGGCACATGGGTCAGTTGTCCCTGTCGGAGGGCGGAGAGGAGGTTGGTGCCATTGTCGCAAACCACCATTCCTGGCTTAAGCTGGCGTGGCGTCAACCACCTCTCGGCCTGCCCCTGCAGAGCAGACAGGACCTCTGCCCCAGTGTGGCTCCTGTCCCCCAAACACACCAGCGCAAGCACGGCATGGCATCTTTTTGCCTGCGTACTTGCGTAGCCCCTTGAACGCCTACGGAGCACCGCTGGTTCCGAGGACAAAGCACAGGAAGAGGCCATGGAGGAAGAAGAAGAGGAGGGGTGGAGGAGAGAGGTGTGTCACAACCAGTAGTAGCATTTTGGAGGCGTGGCGGTGGAACAACCTCCAACACTACTGCACCTTGTCCTGCATCCTTCCCAGCTGCCAAAAGAGTGACCCAATGGGCCGTGAAAGAAAGGTAACGTCCCTGTCCATGCCTGCTGGACCATGAGTCAGTGGTAATATGCACCTTACCGCTGACCGCCCTGTCCAGCGAGGCCAAGACATTGCCTTCCACATGCCGGTAGAGAGCCGGAATCGCCTTCCGTGAGAAAAAGTGGCGTTTGGGAACCTGCCACTGAGGAACCGCACATTGCACAAACTCACGGAAGGGGGCCGAGTCTACCAACTGAAAAGGCAGCAGTTGAAGCGCTAGCAATTTAGCCAAGCAAGCATTCAACCGCTGGGCATGTGGATGGCTGGGAGTGAACTTCTTTCGACGGTCCAGCAGCTGGGGCAGGGAAATTTGCCTGCTAGAATCGGACGTCGGTGTACTGCTAGCAGAGTGGCCGCAAGTACTTGGCTGTGACACACCTAATTCTACACCTTCATTCCTCTCAGTGCAGGTTTCAGAGAGGACTGAAGGTATAGTGGGGTTGGAGATCCCAGCTGATGCGGTGCAAGGAGAGGTCCGCTTTGTTCTTTGGTGTGGGTCTTTAAGGTAGGCTTGCCAACGAGCTGCATGGCAGGTCAACATATGTCTGATCAAGCATGTGGTGCCCAAGCGGCTGATGTTTTGGCCACGCGATATACGCTTGAGACATATGTTGCAAACAGCAGCTGTGCGATCTGATGCACTCGCCTCAAAAAAGGCCCACACCAAAGAACTTTTTGAATGACGGGCAGAGGCAGCGCCCTGCACAGGCGGAGCTCTGCGGTGTGATTCCGTCGGTGTGCTGCCCATATGCTGGCCACCCAAGGGCATCCTGCCTCGTTGGAGATGTGCCTCCTCCTCATCCTCCTCCTCTCTCCTATTAGGCACCCACGTGGAGTCAGTGACCTCATCATCCCCTCCCTCCTCATCACTGGAGCCAATCTGGCAGTATGCTGCATCTGCTGGAGCATGACTGCCAGATTGGTGTCCTTCTTGAGCATCCCCTCTCTCTGCTCTCACGCTACTGCCTTCCTCTAGCTGGGTATCATCATCAGATCCTTCGAAACGCTGGGCATCCTCCTGGAGCATGTACCCAACACTGTGCTCAAAGAGTTCGGGGGACTCCTCAGGAGGAGGACATGGTGGGTCTAGGGAAGGAGTGACTAATGATGACATTGATACCAGAGAAGAGGACGCTTTGGCAGCTGCTTTGCCAGTACCCTGAGCCTGGGTGAGAGAGGATGAGGAGGATGAGGTGGGCTTGGTCATCCACTCTACCAAGACTTCGGCATGATGTGGCTCAACATGTCCAGCTGCCGAAAAGAAGGAAAAGCGTGTCCCATGGCCATGTGCTGATGACAATGCACCGCGTCCACGACCAGCATTGTTGCCCCCAGACACAGAGCCTGCTTGCCCTCTTTTTTTTCCTCCTGACTGTCTGCCTCTCCTTGTTTGCCTTCCAGCCATTTTAATGGATGGCCTGCAGGGAGATGGGAAAAACAGCAATAAGGGCTACCTTCAGGTGTATACTGTGCAGTAGGCTTAGCAACAATGACACTGACACTGTCCCCTGCCTATCCTTCTCTGTCCCTAAACACAAGGATTTGCAATATGCTTCAGCAAGATTGGTTTAGCACAGAATAGCACACTGACAGTTTCCCTCACTGTCCTTCTCTGTCCCTACAAACAAGGTTTAGCACAGAATAGCACACTGATAGTTTCCCCGAGTGTCCTTCTCTGTCCCTAAACTCAAGGATTTCAAATATGGTTCAGGAAGATTGGTTTAGCACACAATAGCACACTGACACTTTCCCTTACTGTCCATCTCTGTCCCTACAAAAAAGGTTTAGCACAGAATAGCACACTGATAGTTTCCCTCACTGTCCTTCTCTGTCCCTACAAACAAGATTTAGCACAGAATAGCACACTGATAGTTTCCACGAGTGTCCTTCTCTGTCCCTAAACTCAAGGATTTCAAATACGGTTCAGCAAGATTGGTTTAGCACAGAATAGCACACTGACAGTTTCCCCGAGTTTCCTTCTCTGTCCCTAAACTCAAGGATTTCAAATATGGTTCAGCAAGATTGGTTTAGCACAGAATAGCACACTGACACTTTCCCTCACTGTCCTTCTCTGTCCCTACAAACAAGGTTTAGCACAGAATAGCACACTGACAGTTTCCCCGAGTGTCCTTCTCTGTCCCTAAACTCAAGGATTTCAAATATGGTTCAGCAAGATTGGTTTAGCACAGAATAGCACACTGACAGTTTCCCTCACTGTCCTTCTCTGTCCCTACAAACAAGGTTTAGCACAGAATAGCACACTGATAGTTTCCCTCACTGTCCTTCTCTGTCCCTACAAACAAGATTTAGCACAGAATAGCACACTGATAGTTTCCACGAGTGTCCTTCTCTGTCCCTAAACTCAAGGATTTCAAATACGGTTCAGCAAGATTGGTTTAGCACAGAATAGCACACTGACAGTTTCCCCGAGTGTCCTTCTCTGTCCCTAAACTCAAGGATTTCAAATATGGTTCAGCAAGATTGGATTAGCACAGAATAGCACACTGACAGTTTCCCTCACTGTCCTTCTCTGTCCCTACAAACAAGGTTTAGCACAGAATAGCACACTGATAGTTTCCCCGAGTGTCCTTCTCTGTCCCTAAACTCAAGGATTTCAAATATGGTTCAGCAAGATTGGTTTAGCACAGAATAGCACACTGACAGTTTCCCTCACTGTCCTTCTCTGTCCCTACAAACAAGGTTTAGCACAGAATAGGACACTGATAGTTTCCCTCACTGTCCTTCTCTGTCCCTACAAACAAGGTTTAGCACAGAATAGCACACTGACAGTTTCCCCGAGTGTCCTTCTCTGTCCCTAAACTCAAGGATTTCAAATATGGTTCAGCAAGATTGGTTTAGCACAGAATAGCACACTGACAGTTTCCCCGAGTGTCCTTCTCTGTCCCTAAACTCAAGGATTTCAAATATGGTTCAGCAAGATTGGTTTAGCACAGAATAGCACACTGACACTTTCCCTCACTGTCCTTCTCTGTCCCTACAAACAAGGTTTAGCACAGAATAGCACACTGACAGTTTCCCCGAGTGTCCTTCTCTGTCCCTAAACTCAAGGATTTCAAATGTGGTTCAGCAAGATTGGTTTAGCACAGAATAGCACACTGACACTTTCCCTCACTGTCCTTCTCTGTCCCTACAAACAAGGTTTAGCACAGAATAGCACACTGATAGTTTCCCTCACTGTCCTTCTCTGTCCCTACAAACAATATTTAGCACAGAATAGCACACTGATAGTTTCCACGAGTGTCCTTCTCTGTCCCTAAACTCAAGGATTTCAAATATGGTTCAGCAAGATTGGTTTAGCACAGAATAGCACACTGACACTTTCCCTCACTGTCCTTCTCTGTCCCTACAAACAAGGTTTAGCACAGAATAGCACACTGACAGTTTCCCCGAGTGTCCTTCTCTGTCCCTAAACTCAAGAATTTCAAATATGGTTCAGCAAGATTGGTTTAGCACAGAATAGCACACTGACACTTTCCCTCACTGTCCTTCTCTGTCCCTACAAACAAGGTTTAGCACAGAATAGCACACTGATAGTTTCCCTCACTGTCCTTCTCTGTCCCTACAAACAAGATTTAGCACAGAATAGCACACTGATAGTTTCCACGAGTGTCCTTCTCTGTCCCTAAACTCAAGGATTTCAAATACGGTTCAGCAAGATTGGTTTAGCACAGAATAGCACACTGACAGTTTCCCCGAGTGTCCTTCTCTGTCCCTAAACTCAAGGATTTCAAATATGGTTCAGCAAGATTGGTTTAGCACAGAATAGCACACTGACACTTTCCCTCACTGTCCTTCTCTGTCCCTACAAACAAGGTTTAGCACAGAATAGCACACTGACAGTTTCCCCGAGTGTCCTTCTCTGTCCCTAAACTCAAGGATTTCAAATATGGTTCAGCAAGATTGGTTTAGCACAGAATAGCACACTGACAGTTTCCCTCACTGTCCTTCTCTGTCCCTACAAACAAGGTTTAGCACAGAATAGGACACTGATAGTTTCCCTCACTGTCCTTCTCTGTCCCTACAAACAAGGTTTAGCACAGAATAGCACACTGACAGTTTCCCCGAGTGTCCTTCTCTGTCCCTAAACTCAAGGATTTCAAATATGGTTCAGCAAGATTGGTTTAGCACAGAATAGCACACTGACAGTTTCTCTCACTGTCCTTCTCTGTCCCTACAAACAAGGTTTAGCACAGAATAGCACACTGATAGTTTCCCTCACTGTCCTTCTCTGTCCCTACAAACAAGATTTAGCACAGAATAGCACACTGATAGTTTCCATGAGTGTCCTTCTCTGTCCCTAAACTCAAGGATTTCAAATACGGTTCAGCAAGATTGGTTTAGCACAGAATAGCACACTGACAGTTTCCCCGAGTGTCCTTCTCTGTCCCTAAACTCAAGGATTTCAAATATGGTTCAGCAAGATTGGTTTAGCACAGAATAGCACACTGACACTTTCCCTCACTGTCCTTCTCTGTCTCTACAAACAAGGTTTATCACAGAATAGCACACTGACAGTTTCCCTGAGTGTCCTTCTCTGTCCCTAAACTCAAGGATTTCAAATATGGTTCAGCAAGATTGGTTTAGCACAGAATAGCACACTGACAGTTTCCCTCACTGTCCTTCTCTGTCCCTAAAAACAAGGTTTAGCACAGAATAGCACACTGATAGTTTCCCTCACTGTCCTTCTCTGTCCCTACAAACAAGATTTAGCACAGAATAGCACACTGATAGTTTCCACGAGTGTCCTTCTCTGTCCCTAAACTCAAGGATTTCAAATACGGTTCAGCAAGATTGGTTTAGCACAGAATAGCACACTGACAGTTTCCCCGAGTGTCCTTCTCTGTCCCTAAACTCAAGGATTTCAAATATGGTTCAGCAAGATTGGTTTAGCACAGAGTAGCACACTGACACTTTCCCTCACTGTCCTTCTCTGTCCCTACAAACAAGGTTTAGCACAGAATAGCACACTGACAGTTTCCCCGAGTGTCCTTCTCTGTCCCTAAACTCAAGGATTTCAAATATGGTTCAGCAAGATTGGTTTAGCACAGAATAGCACACTGACAGTTTCCCTCACTGTCCTTCTCTGTCCCTACAAACAAGGTTTAGCACAGAATAGGACACTGATAGTTTCCCTCACTGTCCTTCTCTGTCCCTACAAACAAGGTTTAGCACAGAATAGCACACTGACAGTTTCCCCGAGTGTCCTTCTCTGTCCCTAAACTCAAGGATTTCAAATATGGTTCAGCAAGATTGGTTTAGCACAGAATAGCACACTGACAGTTTCTCTCACTGTCCTTCTCTGTCCCTACAAACAAGGTTTAGCACAGAATAGCACACTGATAGTTTCCCTCACTGTCCTTCTCTGTCCCTACAAACAAGATTTAGCACAGAATAGCACACTGATAGTTTCCACGAGTGTCCTTCTCTGTCCCTAAACTCAAGGATTTCAAATACGGTTCAGCAAGATTGGTTTAGCACAGAATAGCACACTGACAGTTTCCCCGAGTGTCCTTCTCTGTCCCTAAACTCAAGGATTTCAAATATGGTTCAGCAAGATTGGTTTAGCACAGAATAGCACACTGACACTTTCCCTCACTGTCCTTCTCTGTCTCTACAAACAAGGTTTATCACAGAATAGCACACTGACAGTTTCCCTGAGTGTCCTTCTCTGTCCCTAAACTCAAGGATTTCAAATATGGTTCAGCAAGATTGGTTTAGCACAGAATAGCACACTGACAGTTTCCCTCACTGTCCTTCTCTGTCCCTAAAAACAAGGTTTAGCACAGAATAGCACACTGATAGTTTCCCTCACTGTCCTTCTCTGTCCCTACAAACAAGATTTAGCACAGAATAGCACACTGATAGTTTCCACGAGTGTCCTTCTCTGTCCCTAAACTCAAGGATTTCAAATACGGTTCAGCAAGATTGGTTTAGCACAGAATAGCACACTGACAGTTTCCCCGAGTGTCCTTCTCTGTCCCTAAACTCAAGGATTTCAAATATGGTTCAGCAAGATTGGTTTAGCACAGAATAGCACACTGACACTTTCCCTCACTGTCCTTCTCTGTCTCTACAAACAAGGTTTATCACAGAATAGCACACTGACAGTTTCCCTGAGTGTCCTTCTCTGTCCCTAAACTCAAGGATTTCAAATACGGTTCAGCAAGATTGGTTTAGCACAGAATAGCACACTGACAGTTTCCCCGAGTGTCCTTCTCTGTCCCTAAACTCAAGGATTTCAAATATGGTTCAGCAAGATTGGTTTAGCACAGAATAGCACACTGACACTTTCCCTCACTGTCCTTCTCTGTCTCTACAAACAAGGTTTATCACAGAATAGCACACTGACAGTTTCCCTGAGTGTCCTTCTCTGTCCCTAAACTCAAGGATTTCAAATATGGTTCAGCAAGTTTGGTTTAGCACAGAATAGCACACTGACAGTTTCCCTCACTGTCCTTCTCTGTCCCTAAAAACAAGGTTTAGCACAGAATAGCACACTGATAGTTTCCCTCACTGTCCTTCTCTGTCCCTACAAACAAGATTTAGCACAGAATAGCACACTGATAGTTTCCACGAGTGTCCTTCTCTGTCCTTAAACTCAAGGATTTCAAATACGGTTCAGCAAGATTGGTTTAGCACAGAATAGCACACTGACAGTTTCCCCGAGTGTCCTTCTCTGTCCCTAAACTCAAGGATTTCAAATATGGTTCAGCAAGATTGGTTTAGCACAGAATAGCACACTGACACTTTCCCTCACTGTCCTTCTCTGTCCCTACAAACAAGGTTTAGCACAGAATAGCACACTGATAGTTTCCCTCACTGTCATTCTCTGTCCCTACAAACAAGATCTAGCACAGAATAGCACACTGATAGTTTCCACGAGTGTCCTTCTCTGTCCCTAAACTCAAGGATTTCAAATATGGTTCAGCAAGATTGGTTTAGCACAGAATAGCACACTGACACTTTCCCTTACTGTCCTTCTCTGTCCCTACAAACAAGGTTTAGCACAGAATAGCACACTGACAGTTTCCCCGAGTGTCCTTCTCTGTCCCTAAACTCAAGGATTTCAAATATGGTTCAGCAAGATTGGTTTAGCACAGAATAGCACACTGACAGTTTCCCTCACTGTCCTTCTCTGTCCCTACAAACAAGGTTTAGCACAGAATAGCACACTGATAGTTTCCCTCACTCTCCTTCTCTGTCCCTACAAACAAGGTTTAGCACAGAATAGCACACTGACAGTTTCCCCGAGTGTCCTTCTCTGTCCCTAAACTCAAGGATTTCAAATATGGTTCAGCAAGATTGGTTTAGCACAGAATAGCACACTGACAGTTTCCCCGAGTGTCCTTCTCTGTCCCTAAACTCAAGGATTTCAAATATGGTTCAGCAAGATTGGTTTAGCACAGAATAGCACACTGACACTTTCCCTCACTGTCCTTCTCTGTCCCTACAAACAAGGTTTAGCACAGAATAGCACACTGACAGTTTCCCCGAGTGTCCTTCTCTGTCCCTAAACTCAAGGATTGCAAATATGGTTCAGCAAGATTGGTTTAGCACAGAATAGCACACTGACAGTTTCCCTCACTGTCCTTCTCTGTCCCTACAAACAAGGTTTAGCACAGAATAGCACACTGATAGTTTCCCTCACTGTCCTTCTCTGTCCCTACAAACAAGATTTAGCACAGAATAGCACACTGACAGTTTCCCCGAGTGTCCTTCTCTGTCCCTAAACTCAAGGATTTCAAATACGGTTCAGCAAGATTGGTTTAGCACAGAATAGCACACTGACAGTTTCCCCGAGTGTCCTTCTCTGTCCCTAAACTCAAGGATTTCAAATATGGTTCAGCAAGATTGGTTTAGCAAAGAATAGCACACTGACACTTTCCCTCACTGTCCTTCTCTGTCCCTACAAACAAGGTTTAGCACAGAATAGCACACTGACAGTTTCCCCGAGTGTCCTTCTCTGTCCCTAAACTCAAGGATTTCAAATATGGTTCAGCAAGATTGGTTTAGCACAGAATAGCACACTGACAGTTTCCCTCACTGTCCTTCTCTGTCCCTACAAACAAGGTTTAGCACAGAATAGCACACGGACAGTTTCCCCGAGTGTCCTTCTCTGTCCCTAAACTCAAGGATTTCAAATATGGTTCAGCAAGATTGGTTTAGCACAGAATTGCACACTGACAGTTTCCCCGAGTGTCCTTCTCTGTCCCTAAACTCAAGGATTTCAAATATGGTTGAGCAAGATTGGTTTAGCACAGAATAGCACACTGACACTTTCCCTCACTGTCCTTCTCTGTCCCTACAAACAAGGTTTAGCACAGAATAGCACACTGACAGTTTCCCCGAGTGTCCTTCTCTGTCCCTAAACTCAAGGATTTCAAATGTGGTTCAGCAAGATTGGTTTAGCACAGAATAGCACACTGACACTTTCCCTCACTGTCCTTCTCTGTCCCTACAAACAAGGTTTAGCACAGAATAGCACACTGATAGTTTCCCTCACTGTCCTTCTCTGTCCCTACAAACAAGATTTAGCACAGAATAGCACACTGATAGTTTCCACGAGTGTCCTTCTCTGTCCCTAAACTCAAGGATTTCAAATATGGTTCAGCAAGATTGGTTTAGCACAGAATAGCACACTGACACTTTCCCTCACTGTCCTTCTCTGTCCCTACAAACAAGGTTTAGCACAGAATAGCACACTGACAGTTTCCCCGAGTGTCCTTCTCTGTCCCTAAACTCAAGGATTTCAAATATGGTTCAGCAAGATTGGTTTAGCACAGAATAGCACACTGACAGTTTCCCCGAGTGTCCTTCTCTGTCCCTAAACTCAAGGATTTCAAATATGGTTCAGCAAGATTGGTTTAGCACAGAATAGCACACTGACAGTTTCCCTCACTGTCCTTCTCTGTCCCTACAAACAATGTTTAGCACAGAATAGCACACTGATAGTTTCCCTCACTGTCCTTCTCTGTCCCTACAAACAAGGTTTAGCACAGAATAGCACACTGACAGTTTCCCCGAGTGTCCTTCTCTGTCCCTAAACTCAAGGATTTCAAATATGGTTCAGCAAGATTGGTTTAGCACAGAATAGCACACTGACAGTTTCCCCGAGTGTCCTTCTCTGTCCCTAAACTCAAGGATTTCAAATATGGTTCAGCAAGATTGGTTTAGCACAGAATAGCACACTGACACTTTCCCTCACTGTCCTTCTCTGTCCCTACAAACAAGGTTTAGCACAGAATAGCACACTGACAGTTTCCCCGAGTGTCCTTCTCTGTCCCTAAACTCAAGGATTTCAAATATGGTTCAGCAAGATTGGTTTAGCACAGAATAGCACACTGACAGTTTCCCTCACTGTCCTTCTCTGTCCCTACAAACAAGGTTTAGCACAGAATAGCACACTGATAGTTTCCCTCACTGTCCTTCTCTGTCCCTACAAACAAGATTTAGCACAGAATAGCACACTGACAGTTTCCCCGAGTGTCCTTCTCTGTCCCTAAACTCAAGGATTTCAAATACGGTTCAGCAAGATTGGTTTAGCACAGAATAGCACACTGACAGTTTCCCCGAGTGTCCTTCTCTGTCCCTAAACTCAAGGATTTCAAATATGGTTCAGCAAGATTGGTTTAGCAAAGAATAGCACACTGACACTTTCCCTCACTGTCCTTCTCTGTCCCTACAAACAAGGTTTAGCACAGAATAGCACACTGACAGTTTCCCCGAGTGTCCTTCTCTGTCCCTAAACTCAAGGATTTCAAATATGGTTCAGCAAGATTGGTTTAGCACAGAATAGCACACTGACAGTTTCCCTCACTGTCCTTCTCTGTCCCTACAAACAAGGTTTAGCACAGAATAGCACACTGACAGTTTCCCCGAGTGTCCTTCTCTGTCCCTAAACTCAAGGATTTCAAATATGGTTCAGCAAGATTGGTTTAGCACAGAATAGCACACTGACAGTTTCCCCGAGTGTCCTTCTCTGTCCCTAAACTCAAGGATTTCAAATATGGTTCAGCAAGATTGGTTTAGCACAGAATAGCACACTGACACTTTCCCTCACTGTCCTTCTCTGTCCCTACAAACAAGGTTTAGCACAGAATAGCACACTGACAGTTTCCCCGAGTGTCCTTCTCTGTCCCTAAACTCAAGGATTTCAAATGTGGTTCAGCAAGATTGGTTTAGCACAGAATAGCACACTGACACTTTCCCTCACTGTCCTTCTCTGTCCCTACAAACAAGGTTTAGCACAGAATAGCACACTGATAGTTTCCCTCACTGTCCTTCTCTGTCCCTACAAACAAGATTTAGCACAGAATAGCACACTGATAGTTTCCACGAGTGTCCTTCTCTGTCCCTAAACTCAAGGATTTCAAATATGGTTCAGCAAGATTGGTTTAGCACAGAATAGCACACTGACACTTTCCCTCACTGTCCTTCTCTGTCCCTACAAACAAGGTTTAGCACAGAATAGCACACTGACAGTTTCCCCGAGTGTCCTTCTCTGTCCCTAAACTCAAGGATTTCAAATATGGTTCAGCAAGATTGGTTTAGCACAGAATAGCACACTGACAGTTTCCCTCACTGTCCTTCTCTGTCCCTACAAACAAGGTTTAGCACAGAATAGCACACTGATAGTTTCCCTCACTGTCCTTCTCTGTCCCTACAAACAAGATTTAGCACAGAATAGCACACTGATAGTTTCCACGAGTGTCCTTCTCTGTCCCTAAACTCAAGGATTTCAAATACGGTTCAGCAAGATTGGTTTAGCACAGAATAGCACACTGACAGTTTCCCCGAGTGTCCTTCTCTGTCCCTAAACTCAAGGATTTCAAATATGGTTCAGCAAGATTGGTTTAGCACAGAATAGCACACTGACACTTTCCCTCACTGTCCTTCTCTGTCCCTACAAACAAGGTTTAGCACAGAATAGCACACTGACAGTTTCCCCGAGTGTCCTTCTCTGTCCCTAAACTCAAGGATTTCAAATATGGTTCAGCAAGATTGGTTTAGCACAGAATAGCACACTGACAGTTTCCCTCACTGTCCTTCTCTGTCCCTACAAACAAGGTTTAGCACAGAATAGGACACTGATAGTTTCCCTCACTGTCCTTCTCTGTCCCTACAAACAAGGTTTAGCACAGAATAGCACACTGACAGTTTCCCCGAGTGTCCTTCTCTGTCCCTAAACTCAAGGATTTCAAATATGGTTCAGCAAGATTGGTTTAGCACAGAATAGCACACTGACAGTTTCTCTCACTGTCCTTCTCTGTCCCTACAAACAAGGTTTAGCACAGAATAGCACACTGATAGTTTCCCTCACTGTCCTTCTCTGTCCCTACAAACAAGATTTAGCACAGAATAGCACACTGATAGTTTCCACGAGTGTCCTTCTCTGTCCCTAAACTCAAGGATTTCAAATATGGTTCAGCAAGATTGGTTTAGCACAGAATAGCACACTGACACTTTCCCTCACTGTCCTTCTCTGTCTCTACAAACAAGGTTTATCACAGAATAGCACACTGACAGTTTCCCTGAGTGTCCTTCTCTGTCCCTAAACTCAAGGATTTCAAATATGGTTCAGCAAGATTGGTTTAGCACAGAATAGCACACTGACAGTTTCCCTCACTGTCTTTCTCTGTCCCTACAAACAAGGTTTAGCACAGAATAGCACACTGATAGTTTCCCTCACTGTCCTTCTCTGTCCCTACAAACAAGATTTAGCACAGAATAGCACACTGATAGTTTCCACGAGTGTCCTTCTCTGTCCCTAAACTCAAGGATTTCAAATACGGTTCAGCAAGATTGGTTTAGCACAGAATAGCACACTGACAGTTTCCCCGAGTGTCCTTCTCTGTCCCTAAACTCAAGGATTTCAAATATGGTTCAGCAAGATTGGTTTAGCACAGAATAGCACACTGACATATTCCCTCACTGTCCTTCTCTGTCCCTACAACAAGGTTTAGCACAGAATAGCACACTGATAGTTTCCCTCACTGTCATTCTCTGTCCCTACAAACAAGGTTTAGCACAGAATAGCACACTGACAGTTTCCCCGAGTGTCCTTCTCTGTCCCTAAACTCAAGGATTTCAAATATGGTTCAGCAAGATTGGTTTAGCACAGAATAGCACACTGACAGTTTCCCTCACTGTCCTTCTCTGTCCCTACAAACAAGGTTTAGCACAGAATAGCACACTGACAGTTTCCCCGAGTGTCCTTCTCTGTCCCTAAACTCAAGGATTTCAAATATGGTTCAGCAAGATTGGTTTAGCACAGAATAGCACACTGACAGTTTCTCTCACTGTCCTTCTCTGTCCCTACAAACAAGGTTTAGCACAGAATAGCACACTGATAGTTTCCCTCACTGTCCTTCTCTGTCCCTACAAACAAGATTTAGCACAGAATAGCACACTGATAGTTTCCACGAGTGTCCTTCTCTGTCCCTAAACTCAAGGATTTCAAATACGGTTCAGCAAGATTGGTTTAGCACAGAATAGCACACTGACAGTTTCCCCGAGTGTCCTTCTCTGTCCCTAAACTCAAGGATTTCAAATATGGTTCAGCAAGATTGGTTTAGCACAGAATAGCACACTGACACTTTCCCTCACTGTCCTTCTCTGTCCCTACAAACAAGGTTTAGCACAGAATAGCACACTGACAGTTTCCCCGAGTGTCCTTCTCTGTCCCTAAACTCAAGGATTTCAAATATGGTTCAGCAAGATTGGTTTAGCACAGAATAGCACACTGACAGTTTCCCTCACTGTCCTTCTCTGTCCCTACAAACAAGGTTTAGCACAGAATAGCACACTGATAGTTTCCCCGAGTGTCCTTCTCTGTCCCTAAACTCAAGGATTTCAAATACGGTTCAGCAAGATTGGTTTAGCACAGAATAGCACACTGACAGTTTCCCTCACTGTCCTTCTCTGTCCCTACAAACAAGGTTTAGCACAGAATAGCACACTGACACTTTCCCTCACTGTCCTTCTCTGTCCCTACAAACAAGGTTTAGCACAGAATAGCACACAGACAGTTTCCCTCACTGTCCTTCTGTGTCCCTACAAACAAGGTTTAGCACAGAATAGCACACTGACACTTTCCCTCACTGTCCTTCTCTGTCCCTACAAACAAGGTTTAGCACAGAATAGCACACTGACAGTTTCCCTCACTGTCCTTCTCTGTCCCTACAAACAAGGTTTAGCACAGAATAGCACACTGACACTTTCCCTCACTGTCCTTCTCTGTCCCTACAAACAAGGTTTAGCACAGAATAACACACTGACACTCTCCCTACCTATCCTTCTCTGTCCCTAAACACAAGGAATCCAGGATTAGTAAAGGAAAAAAATGACACTGTCCCTGCCTATGCTTCTCTTTCCCTGCTCCGGAACACACTACACAAGGCCGCCGCGCTGGCGGCCTTTTATAGTTTGGGGCGTGTACTAAACCCCCTCAGCAATAATTGGCCACAGGCATCCTGCCTGTGGCCAATCATTGCTCTCCTCGCTGCCGGTGCTGTGATTGGCCAAGCATGCGGGGTCACAGTGCATGCTTGGCCAATCACAGCGCCTGGATGACACTGCGATGGCGTAGTGCATTGTGGGCCGTTCGCGTCACTCGAATTTGGCGCGAACGGCCCATATCGTTCGATCTTCGTCGAACGATCTAACAGCCGATGTTCGAGTCGAACTTATGTTCGACTCGAACACGAAGCTCATCCCTACTGTACAGCAGTTCTGTGTCTTGGCCTAGGCCTAGGCAAAAAAGCTGCCCCCGAAGGAACCCCCCCCCTGACCCATCCTCTCGGGTCCCAGCTCCCGCGGCCTCCTCCAGCACAGATAAAGCCTCTCGGGTGACTTACCTGATTTGGTGCAGGTGTGAGTGGCGTTTGGGATGTGCTTGATAATGAGGCCCCTCCTACCTGATCCGAGGGACCCATCTGTGCCTGAGACATAGACAATTTACCCGGTGCTGATCAACAAATTCCAGTACAGCCATCATGTGTTGTGTTCCTTCGTCTTGTCCCTGAGGACAGTGGTCAGATGTTCCATGAGTTAAATCTCACCCACTCTGGCAAACCATTGCGACACAGTATGTGGGGATTGTTTCCACATGCTGGGAATGTGCATGCCCTGGTGGCATTCAGAAGATGTTTCAATGAAGACTTACAGTATATTACTGGACATAGAAGTTAAGTTAGGGAGCACTGCAGCTGGGTTGTCAGAGATTGAGATGTCTGTATATTTGTGAACGATCTGCAGGACCTGTTGCCAGAAAGGGCAGAGCTTTGAACAGTCCCAAAAGATATGGAGTAATGTGTTTATATAACTTTCTGATAACTTTATGTGTACCACAAGCTTTGGACATAATTATAAATAATTTTACCAGGGGTTCCCTCGGCCCTGTGAATTATTTAAAAGTTTTTTTTAGGGTAAAATGTTTAAACGTTTTAGTGGATTACTGATGAACAGTGTTATTATTTACATTTTAATATCCAGTTATATTCTGTGCAATTTGAATAAATTCTACTTTTCTATACAATCTACTGAATTGGCTACAACTATTTGCCGTAGAAGTCTATTTAACATTTTTACAGCACTTACTGTAAAGAAGCGCTTTCATATGTGAATGTTAAAGTGGAGCTCCACCCAAAAGGGGAAGCTCCGCTTGTTTGCTTCCTTCCTCTCTAAACCAGGTACCTGCTCCCACTTCCGGGCGAGTAAGATTGCGGCAATCGTTGTGCGGCAATCTACACAATTTCTGGGCCCTCCTCCTTCCCCCCGCTGAATTCTGGGAGACACACAGGTCCCAGAAGACAGCGGGACCATTCAGAAAGCGCAGCGCGACTCTCGCATGTGCAGTAGGAAACAGACTGTGAAGCCGCAAGGCTTCACTTCCTTTTTCCCTTAGTGAAGATGCCCGGCATCTACACCCAGAGCTGATGGACGAGATCCCTGGACAGGTAAGTGTCCTTATATTAAAAGTCAGCAGCTACAAATACTTTTAATTTTTTTCCCCCAGGCTCAAACTCCTCTTTTAAGCCTATTTTTCTCCAGAGGTAAATAGTGCCCCTTTAAAGCAGAACTAAACCCACAGATTTAACATATTCCTAAAACAGTTACATTCATGGTATGCTTCTGGTGATAACTGTCAACTCTCAACTGAACTCTCAAGACCTTGAATGACTAGTGTCATAGCTGATCACATGTGCAGCACCATGGTAACTGCAGATCTAAATAGAGACTAAGATGGATAGGAGGATTTTCTTTCACTTTAACCGGTTGTCACCGGCCACAATACATTTACTGTGGCAGGATGGCACAATGTCAACAAATCTGTGATTCCTATAGTGATGCTTTGATTACCCCCACAGGTATCACATGGCACTTGGGCCAATTACAGCACCCTGTATGTGATAGCTGTGAGCCAATCACTGCACACAACAGTAAATCACAGCTGTTATGAATGTAACCGATTTATGACAGTTCAAAACATTCCATATAGCAGAATAAATTTTGGCCTAAATTTAATAATACGTTTTGATTTTATTGTTTTATAACAGAAAGTAGAAAATATAGCTTTTTTTCAAAATGTTTGGTCTTTTTTCGTTCTATAACAAAACATTAAAAAAAACAGTAGTAATCAAATACCACCATAAGAAAGCTCAAATTTTGTGAAAAAAGTGGTATATATTTAATTTGTGTACAATGTTGCATGGCACAGTTGGCAGTTAAAGTAGCACAGTGTTGAATAGCAAAACATGGCCTGGTCATTAAGGGGGTAAAACCCTACAGAGGTCAAATGGTTAAAGAGAACAACTTTGCACCAAGTTATTTGTTTATGAATTGCATTGAAATGTAATCTTCTTTTTTTTTTCAAATTCTTTTTAGTCAGATAATTTGAAAATATCGTATAAAAAATATGTTATTTTTAGGCGTAGTTGTTGAGAGTCTATTGCTCTAAGATCTCAGGTATATCTGTTTATTGCTAAGTTAGGAACAGTTAGAGAAGAAAATAAAAAATATGGACAGCCGCACTCCAAAAAACCTTTGACGGTCGCCTTTATTGTAAAAAATTGAAGATCACACCAAAAATCATCACAGCATAGCCGGGGTAACAGCTTACATGTTTCACACTGAAGGTCAGTGCTTAATCATAGCTTTTTTTTTTTTTCTTTTTTTTTTCCATAGTTACCGATAAAGAAAAAAAAAAAAAAAAACAAAACCCCAAAAAATCAAAAAAATGGGAGGAAAGGACGAAAAGAATGAAACACAGAGAAATAGAGAATAAAGAACAGACACAGCTGGGGGGGGGGGGCGCAGAGAGGGGACTTTCCTTATGTTGTTTAATCATAGTAGTGTAAGATGTCCCACTCAAAATTTAACCCCTGAGGTATTCTAGTATTAAGGGAAAAAATCCAGAATACTTCTCGTTTACAAAGTCTTCTGAATTTATCCCCTCCTCTTATTGAAGTGGTGATTCTCTCTATTCCCTGAATCGACAGGCTTGATGTGTCCTTAGAATGGACACTGTTCCAATGTTTGGCTACGTTGGTGTTGCCTTCTTTTTCTATATCATACAGATGGTCATATAACCTATCTTTTAGCCTGCGAATGGTTCTACCCACATACTGGATTTTGCAGCGATCACAGTTGATCACATAAACTACCATATTTTTTATTTTCTTCTCTATATGCTACGTGCATTGCTGGCACCCACGGTAGTCCTGATACACCTGGAGCGGTAAAAATCTCTTTCTCTCTAAGTTAGGAACAGTGTTGCCAACCTACCAGATTTACTTGCACAGCCACGTTTTTCCTGGCATTTCCAAAAGTTACAGAATAACAGTTTGAAGTGTAAATTTCAGTATTTAGGCTAAAAACAAGTACAATATGCAATTAGCAAGGTGATTTAGGGCCAGTTCCCACTGCTGCGATATCAGACATTGCATGTGATTCGCATCGCACTGCTGTGAAAATCACATGGGATGTCTGTGCTATGCGAATTCAGCCATACAGATAGTATGGCTGAATTTGCATCGCATTCAGACCAAACTCGTGCAGGACCCTTTTTTTGGTCCGCACTAGAATCAGATCGCATGGGTGTGAACATGCGATCTGATTCCTGTCCGAATTGACAGTTTACATTGCAATGTGCAAACCAATCTGGGGGTGACATTAACTTTGTATTGACACTCCCAGCGGTTCGCATAGGGCAGTGTGAACTGCCTGCAGGAGACATGTGATGTGGGAACCCGTACTGGATATGCAGGGTTCCCGCATCGCAGTGTGAACTGAGCCTTAAGGTTGATATTAGGGCAAAAAACATAATTCTTGTTTTATTTTCGAGATAGTAAGTAAGTAGCTCAAGGACAGGACTCACACACACATGAAATTGACTCTCACAGTGACACTGACAGCAATATGCAGCACCACAGATTATGATGACACCTCACTGACAAAACACGTACTCCTAAGTCACCGTGAAAGTCTCTCTCCATGCCAGGTGGTCCTTTCAGTCCACTCTAGTCCAAACAGCACTGACAGTCCAGCTCCCAGCTTTCTTTGCTCGCAGACCCGCACACGAGGTTTCGGCAGCTCTGCTAGGCTCCCTTGCACTATGACATCACAAGACACACTCAGGCACTGCCTCTGCCAGTCCTGGATTTTGCCAGCGGCACCCGAACCCACTGTAGCAGGCATGCAGATGTCACCTTTTACTGGTGTAGCAGGAATTTTGTAATGCAATTTCTCCTTTTGCCCACAAGATGGAGACAGAGAGATGCTGACTTGTCCTGCCAGAAAACTGAGGTGAAAGGGGAGTTTCAGGAAGTGCTGAGGAGGCTGACAGGACACAGAGGCTGAGAAGACAAAGGAGAGGGAACTACTGAGGTAAAAGAGTGAGTGCTGACGGAAGAATGAGGAGAGGAGAAGCCTGAGGTGAAAAAAGGGAGAGGGCTGACAGCAGACTGAGGAAAGGAGATTGCTTAAAAGAGAGGAAGATGCCAATGCTCAAAAAGTCCTTTGCTGGGACACAGTGACACCTAACAGTGAGGAGGAGTGTGTAAGGGGAAGGAGCTGAGGGGCCAGAGTGAGGAGAGAGACACACACTGACACCAGGGACTGTGTGTGCCCCAACAGAGGAGGGATATCCTGAAGCCTGAGAAAAAGAGTCTGTGAGGAGAATAAGGAGAGTGGTCTGAAGAGAGGTGAGGATGCCTGAGGGGAGCCAGGAGCAGAGACAGCCACATGGTCCCCTACTATTTAGTCCAGGGACCTTACTCAGCAGCCCAGCACCACTCAGCTCAGCATAGACGACCCACACCTTTCAGGAATCGAGATACCCACCCGGGTATCGGGTCAGCCGCTGCCAGGTCATCTTGTGAGTTTCGCTATCCGTCATATCGATCGGCCAGCAGCAAGAGATCCAGTGCCTTATAACATTGCTAGGAGCATCAGGAGCCTGAACCAGCACCTGGGATTATTGTTGTCACCTCACTGAGGATTGGTGAGGGGGTGCAAACCCAACATCCTTCTTAAAACCATACTGACACTGCATGCAGACACCAATCTCCCTTTTTAGTGTCATGGGATGCTTGTTTGGAAGATACCATCTCTAGGAGTTTCCCCTTTTTAATCTCTACCTAACGGAATATTCTAGGGGATTACTGCTCCATGCAAGCTTGTTTAAATCTACAAGGGCCCCACCGTTTGCTAGCCGAAGACACTAGTATTTTTCACCTCAGGGCCTGCAACATTACAGAACTGGGTCTACTGTACTTGTGTAATCCATTCTTTTCTTTGCATGTTTGCCTCTCAAGGGTGTTTGCGGCCCAGAAGGAGCTGAGAAGTTGACAAGTCTTCTCTTCTCCCTCTCAGCGCCTGTGTCAAGGGAATATAGATTTCTGCCCTTCTTTACCTGCAGTTGCTCAAATTGAAGGTTTTCTTTTCTAATGTACTAGTTATTTGTAGCAAGGTTTAAATGTGTTGTAAGTTTCCATATGCTTTAAACTGTGCTAATATATTCAACTTGTTTATCACTACCAGGTGTGTGTCTATTTTTGGTGATAATTCCACAGCCAGGATAACGGTATTTACCGCATGTGTCCTTAAATATGGTTGCAGTAATTTTATTTAACCAGGTGTTTCAGAGGGGCTAAAGTCATTCTTATGCCCCGTACACACGATCGTTTTTACTGTCATTTTTTAAACCGACGTTTTTCTCCTCGTTTTTTTTTTCATGTTTCCTCTCAAGCCTGCCTTGCGTACACACCATCATTAAAAAAAAACGATCAAGCAAAGCGCAGTGACGTTCAACACGTACGACGGCACTATAAAGGGGAAGTTCCGTTCGAATGGCGCCACCCTTCATGTTAGTAAAGTTTGTTGTGCGACGATTTGCGCTTTTCAGTCCGTTACTGTGTAATGAATGTGCTATCTCCATTACGAACGCTAGTTTTACCAGAACGAGCGCTCCCGTCTCATACTTGATTCTGAGCATGCACGTTTTTTTTCACGTCGTGAAAGCATACACACTATCGTTTTTCACGTTGTTAAAAAAAACGACATGAAAAACGACGTGAAAAAAGAGAGCATGTCCGGAATTTTTAATGGCCGTTTTTCACGTCATTAAAAATGCTCTGGAGCCTACACACGATCATTTTTAATGGCCATTTTTTTAAATGGCATTTTTAACGGCATGAAAAACGATCGTGTGTATGGGGCATTAGAGTTCAGGCGGAGATCAGAGAATCCAAATTCACCAAGCGGCTCCTTCAGGGGGTGGCGCTACACGTGGGGGAACTCCTCCGGGACCCTATTTTCTACTAGAAAATCTCCAAGAATACACCCTAGAGAGTGTCAAGATGGATCCTGTCGATGTGAGCCCAGAAAGTTCAGGCCAAGTAGCCTCGTCGGAAGAAGCTACCTTTCCGACACCTGTAGCCATGATAGGGCCGGAATTCATTGCCGTCTTGGAAGAGTTTGTGGCAAAGTGTCAGAAGAGTAGTCCAATATACGCTAGGTCCGAATACCAAAAGCTGGAAACCTTTTCTGGAAAACAACCAGTTCCTGTCAGTAAAGAGAGTTTTGAGGAATGGCTGTAGCCAGCCATGCAAGCCTTAGATGAGTGGGACATCTCTGAGGCCCAGAAAAAGCAGAGAATAACAGAGTTTGAGAGGGGCCAGCCTCAGAAGCTATTCGCAACCTGAAACTTAGCAAACAGGACTGTACTGCTCACGACTACTTAGATATCTTGCAAGATTTGTTTGGGAGAACAAAAAAGGCCTCCGACCTTGTGTACCAGTTTGAGCATACCTACCAAGATGAGGGGGAGAACCTGTCTGAATACATGAGGCGTCTTGACAAGATAATGCGCCAGATACTGCTAAAGAAAGGTATAGATCCCAGGTCAGTTGGCAGGGTCCGTGCACAACAGGTTTTAAGGGGGGCTTAGCCTTTAGATCCTATTATGAACCAGTTGAAAACTCAAAAAGATGGTGGAATTCTGAAGTACCCTAAATTAATTTGGATGGTGCGAGAAGAAGAATCACTGTTGGAGAGTAAAAAGAGAAACCTGAAACCAGAACCTGTCTCCGAGGTCAGAGTGATTAGTGCAAATAGTGATGACTCAGAGAGAGCTCTTGAAAACCCAGGTGTCGTAAATAATGGAGATGATGATACTGCTAGCAGCCAGGATTACCCCTCCAGCTAACGAGAATGTCTCATCGCACAAGCAGACTTCGAACCCTACAGTTGTTTCTGCAGAGAAGCCTATGAGTCAAATAGTCTGCTTTAACTGTGGAGGAGTGGGTCATTACCGACACAACTGCACAAGTCCGCTAAAAAGTGTCAGCTGGTTCCGAGAAGCTGACAGGAAACCTCAGAGGGCCCTGGTAAAGAAGCCAACCAGGTGCCCACCTACAGCAGTTAGCTCAAAAAGCAAATACCAAGGGAAACCACAGTGGAATCCTAAACTGTCGCAGAGAGTTCTCACTGCTGTTTCTGAATGACCAGACAATCTGCTCCTATCGATCTCAAGTGCCCAGTCGCAGAGAGTTGGTGCATACCAGCCCTCTGGGGCTCAACGGAGATGCAAACAAAACAAAAAGCCCATTAAGAAGGGGGCACAAATACAAATGACAGTACAAGCCAACTACCCTACTATTGATAGATTCCCTGACAAACTTGTGGGACCATCTCCCATCGTGTCAATTCAAGTAGAAGGCATCTATACAAAGGCCCTTCTGGACACAGGGGCGCAAGTAACCCTGCTATATAGAGACTTTTACGACTGGCACCTCAAACACTTACCCCTGCATAAATTGGAGGAACTGGAGATATGGGGTATTGGAACCCAAAATCTCCCATATGATGGATACTTACCAGTCAAGTTGATTTTTGACCACTCTGTGACCGAACAAACAGAAACGTTTGACACCTTAGCTGTTGTATGCCCTCGCCCATCAGGAGCAAACAAAAGTTCTCTGATAATAGGAATGAACAATGACCTTGTCAGAAGGCTGCCCACTCCTCTTGTATTGAAGTCTGACACCCCAACCAAAGGCATACACCCTATGCTGAGACAAGTGTATCAGCACCTAGTAGAGGAACAGAGAGCCCCAGCTGAAGGAGTGGGGAAGATTTGGCGATTGGACAGAAGTGAGAAGATACTAGAACCTGGAGAGGTGGTGTTTTTACAAGCTTCAGTCAAGCTCAATTGGGAACAACCGGGCCCCTTTGTTGTCCTTGAAGCTGACCGACAGGGAGAGGACACAGGAGTGGAGGTAATCCCAGAAGTCATATCAATTAGGGCTCTGCAACGGAGTCGTGGGAAGATCCCTGTCAGCATCCGAAATGTTACGGTCTCGCCATTGAAACTGCGAGCCCGAATGCTGTTAGGACAAGTAAATCCAGCCACCCCAGTCTCACCATCTGATTTGGAGAAGGGAGAGAAGGACAGAATCTCCATAGAACAGTTTTACCCACAAAACATTCCACTATCACCTGAGTGGAAAGAAAAGGTCAAAGCCCAGCTCCTGAGATGGCAGGATATGTTTTCAAACCATGAGTTCGATATGGGGTGTGCAAAAAGTGGCCAGCACCGGATTCGCCTTCAGGAAGACAAGCCATTCAAGGAAAGAGTCAGACGGATCCCACTGGGTGATCTGGAAGATCTTTGTGAACAACTAGCAGATTTAAAGAGATCAGGCATCATCGGGGAGTCTAGGAGCCCTTACGCCTCCCCCATAGTGGTGGTGCAGAAGAAAAATGGGTCCCTTAGGCTGTGCATTGATTATCGGACGCTCAATAGGAGGACCATCCCTGGTCAGTACACCACTCCAAGGATAGAAGATGCCCTGCAGAGCCCATCGGGGGCAAAGTGGCTTAGCGTGCTGGACCTGAAGAGTGGGTACTATCAAATCCCCATGCACCCTGAGGACAGGGAAAAGACAGCTTGTATCACCCAAGTAGGGTTCTTTGAGTTTGATAGGATGCCTCAAGGTCTGTCTGGTGCCCCAGCAACGTTCCAGAGACTGGTGTAGAAGACCGTAGGGGACATGAACCTAATCGAAGTGTTGGTGTATCTGGACGATATCATGGTCTTCGGCAAAACTCTTGAAGAACATGAACGTCTGGAGAAAGTACTGAAGTGACTCCATGACGAGGGATTGAAGCTTTCCCTGGAAGAATGTCAGTTTTACCAGCCTTCAGTTAATTACCTCAGCCATGTTGTCTCCGCTGAAGGAATAGCTACTGACCCCCAGAAGCTAGAAGCTGTCACCTCTTGGCCAACGCCTACCAATGTAACTGAGCTTAGGTCGTTCCTGGGATTTTGCTCATACTATAGAAGGTTCGTCGAAGGATTTTCTAAAATAGCTCGGCCCTTAATGAGTTGTTGAAGAATGAGGATGATGATGATCCGATTCAACAAAACCCACTGAGCAAATCAGAGGACCCAGGAAGCCTCGAGAGTTGATCGAAGACCAGTGGACTGACCAGTGTGAGTAACCCTTTCGGCAGCTGAAGTGGAGTCTAACAACTGATCCTATTCTGGCCTATGCCAATCCAGCCAAGCCGTATGAGCTGCATGTTGATGCCAGTAGAGATGGGCTAGGTGGGGTGCTGTATCAGGAGCATGATGAACACCTACGCCCTGTTGCTTATGTGAGCCGAAGTCTTGCACCTGCTGAAAAAAACTACCCTACTCACAAGTTGGAATTCTTGGCTCTGAAGTGGGCAGTGGTGGACAAGTTGAAAGACTACTTGTATGGTGCAGACTTCGTGGTCAAAACTGACAGCAACGCACTCATGTATATACTCACCACAGCAAAACTGGATGCCACCGGGCACAGGTGGTTGGCCGCTCTATCAGGGTTCTGCTTCAGCTTAAAATACCACCCAGAAATTGGGAACAGAGATGCCGATGCCTTTTCAAGAAGACCCTATGACTTGGGGGTTTTCTCTGAAGAGTGGACTCAACTGACTCCAGAAAGGATACAAGCCTTGTGTCAGGGAGTGGAACATCAGGCCAGAGGAACAACTGGGGCAGAAGCCATCGGAGTCTCAGTGGCAGGTATCCCCAAATACTATTGTGATTTGTCCCAGGTCAGGGATAACGGACTACCTAAGCTTTCAGACAAGGACTTAAAGGACCAGATGGAAGATTCCCTCTGTAGTTTTACACTGAAAGCTCTGGAGGGTCATTGCCCAGATCTACTGCTAACAGACTCTCCAACAGAAGCACGACTAGTGCACAAGGAATGGGATCGACTGCAGTTACGCAATGGGGTGGTCTACCGAACGGGCCCCTCAAATGATCCTGAAGATAAGTGCCAACTATTCTTACCGAGAAAACATAGGGAAACGGTGCTGACTGCCTTACATGACCATCATGGCCACCTAGGGTCTGAGAGGACATTCAAACTGGTGCGAGACCGGTTCTATTGGCCCTGTATGCGGGCTGAAGTTAACCCTTTCATGCCTAAGCCTATTTCTGACATTTGGTGTTTACAAGTTAAAATGCGTATTTTTTGCTAGAAAATTACTTAGAAACCCCAAACATTATATATATATTTTTAGCAGAGAATCTAGAGAATAAAATGGCGATCGTTGCAATATTTTATGTCACACAGTATTTGTGCAGCTGTGTTTTAAACGCAACTTGTTTGGAAAAATTTACTTTCATGAATTTTAAAAAAATGTAAAAGTAAAGTTAGTCCAATTTCTTTGTATAATGTGAAAGATGATGTTACGCCAAGTAAATAGATACCAAACATGTCATGCTTTATAATTGCCCGCACTCGTGGAATGGCGACAAACTACGGTACCTTAAAATCTCCATAGGCGACGCTTTAATTTTTTTTTACAGCTACTAGGTTAGAGTTACAGAGGAGGTCTATGGCTATAATTATTGCTCTCGCTCTGACGATCGCGGCGATACCTCACATGTGTGATTTGAACACCGTTTTCGTATGCGTTTTCTTTGCTGCGCGAGCTCACGGGGACAGGGGCGCTTAACCACTTAACGACCGCCCACCGCCGATTTACGTCGGCAGAATGGCACGGACAGGCAGAATCACGTAGATCTACGTGATCGTCTTTGTGTAGTTGGGGGGTCCATCCGGACCCCCTTCACTGCAGTGAGCGGCCGTTAAGTGTTCGGGAGCGATCAGGCATGAGGGGGGGCGCTCGATTCCGCCCCCCCCCCTCGCGATCGCTCCCGGCCAATGAAAATGCTTCCTCCGCCATGTGATGTAAACAAGGCTGGAGGAAGTGATGTCATCTCCCTCGCCGCGGTCTTTCCGTTCCCGGCGCCGAGCAGAGAAGAAGCAGGTTAGTGCACCAACAGTCCACTGACACGTAGGTACACATAGGCACACAAATCACCCCCCAGTCACCCCCAGATCACCCCCCAGGTCACCCCAAAGCCCCCAATCACAGTGTCACTGATTGCAGTGATCATTTATTTTACTGATCACTGCATTTAGTGTCATCTGTGATTGTAAAAAGTTGCAGGGCAGTTAGGATTAGGCCCCTTTAGGTCCAGGGTAGCCCCCTAACCCCCCCTAATAAAGGTTTAACCCCTTGATCACCCCCCAGGTAACCCTTTCACCCCCTAACTTCAGCGTCACTAAGCGATTGTTTTTCCGATCGCTGTATTCGTGTCGCTGGTGTTTTAGATAGGCAGTTATTTTTTTTTAGGTTCGCCGCAGGTTTTTATTAGTGTCAGGTACCCCCATATATTATTTTAACCCCCTGATTGCCCCTAGAGTTAACCCTTTCACCAGTGATCGCCGTATAAGCGTCACTGGTGTCACTGGTTAGCCAGTAAGTTATTTAGTTATTTAGGTTACCCGTCAGGTTTTTATATAGTGTCAGGTACCCCCATATTTAACCTAATAAAGGTTTTAACCCCCTGATTGCCCCTAGTTAACCCTTTCACCAGTGATCACCATATAAAGGTTAAAGGTGACGCTGGTTGATTAGTTTGCTTTTTATAGCATCAGGGCACCCGCCGTATATAACCCAATAAAGGTTTAACCCCCCTGATCGCCCGGCGGGTGAGATCAATTAGGTTTTAGCGCCAGAGAGGGTCTGCGTCGCCCCAGGCAGTGTTAGGTTAGTGACAGTAACGCTAACACCCACGCGCAAAGCATACACCCCCCTTAGTGGTATAGTATCTGATCAGATCTGATCAGATCTATACTAGCATCCCCAGCGGTTTAGGGTTCCCAAAAACGCAGTGTTAGCGGGATCAGCCCAGATACCTGCTAGCGCCTGCGTTTAGCCCCTCCGCCCAGCCCAGCCCAGCCCAGCCCACCCAAGTGCAGTATCGATCGATCACTGTCACTTACCAAACACAACACACATAACTGCAGCGTTCGCAGTGCTTGGTTTTTGGGGCCCTGTACGCGGCTAGGCTCCCAAAAAGTCCCACACATGTGGTATCCCCGTACTCAGGAAAAGCAGCAGAATGTATTTTGGGGTGCAATTCCACATATAACCATGGCATGTGTGAGCAATATATCATTTAGTGACAACTTTTTGTACATTTTTTTTTTCTTTTTGTCATTATTCAATCATTTGGGACAAAAAAAAATATTCAATGGGGTCAACATGCCTCTCAGCAAATAGCTTGGGGTGTCTACTTTCCAAAATGGGGTCATTTGGGGGGGTTTTGTGCCATCTTGGCATTTTATGGCCTTCAAAACTGTGATAGGTAGTGAGGAGTGAAATCAAAAATTTATGCCCTTAGAAACCTTGAAGGCGGTGCTTGGTTTTTGGGGTCCCGTACGCGGCTAGGCTCCCAAAAAGTCCCACACATGTGGTATCCCCGTACTCAGGAGAAGCAGCAGAATGTATTTTGGGGTGTAATTTCACATATGCCCATGGCATGTGTGAGCAATATATCATTTAGTGACAACTTTGTGCAAAAAAAAAAAAGTTTGTCATATTCCCGCAACTTGTGGCAAAATATAAAATATTCCATGGACTGAACATGCCTCTCAGTAAATAGCTTGGGGTGTCTACTTTCCAAAATGGGGTCATTTGGGGGGGTTTTGTGCTATTTTGGCATTTTATGGCCTTGGAAACTGTGATAGGTAGTGAGGAGTGAAATCAAAAATTTGCGCCCTTAGAAATCCTGAAGGCGTTGCTTGGTTTCCGGGGTCCCGTACGTGGCTAGGCTCCTAAAAAGTCCCACACATGTGGTATCCCCGTACTCAGGAGAAGCAGCAGAATGTATTTTGGGGTGCAATTCCACATATAACCATGGAATGTGTGAGCAATATATCATTTAGTGACAACTTTTTGTAATTTTTTTTTTATTTATTTTTTTTGTCATTATTCAATCACTTGGGACAAAAAAAAAAAATATTCAATGGGCTCAACATGCCTCTCAGCAATTTCCTTGGGGTGTCTACTTTCCAAAATGGGGTCATTTGGGGGGGTTTTGTACTGCCCTGCCATTTTAGCACCTCAAGAAATGAGATAGGCAGTCATAAATTTAAAGCTGTGTAAATTTCAGAAAATGTACCCTAGTTTGTAAACGCTATAACTTTTGCGCAAACCAATAAATATACGCTTATTGACATTTTTTTTACTAAAGACATGTGGCTGAATACATTTTGGCCTAAATGTATGACTAAAATTGAGTTTATTCGATTTTTCTTATAACAAAAAGTAGAAAATATCTTTTTTTTTTCAAAATTTTCATTCTTTTTCCATTTATATCGCAAAAAATAAAAATCGCAGAGGCAATCAAATACCATTAAAAGAAAGCTCTATTTGTGGGAAGAAAAGGATGCAAATTTCATTTGGGTACAACATTGCATTTCCGCACAATTTACAGTTAAAGCAGCGCAGTGCCGAATCCCAAAAACAGGCTTGGTCCTAATGGCCCGAAATGGTCCGGGGCTTAAGTGGTTAAAAAAAAAAAAAATCTTATTTTTTTTTTTTTTTTTATAATAAAAAATAGTGTTTTAAAAAAAAAAAATATTTGATCACTTTTATTGCTGTCACAAGGAATGTAAACATCCCTTGTGACAGTAATAAGTGGTGACAGGTACTCTTTATGGAGAGATCGGAGGTCTAAAAGACCCCCAATCCCTCCTTTGCACTTCAAAGTATTCAGATCGCCGAAAACTGCGATTCTGAATATTGTGTACTTTTTTAAATCCGGCGCCATTGTCATGACGTCACTTCCGTGGTTACAGTGAAGAGACTGAATCAAAGACGTTCGCGGCTTCGATTCAGTCTCTCTCTAGGTGCCCAAGGTGGCGGATCGTGGATCGGGTCTCCCGGTGGGACGGGAGGCCCGGTAAGAGTGGCGGAGGCGGCGGGAGGGGGGGTTGTCCCCTCCCGCTCCTCCGGTATAACAACCGAGCGGCTTTTAGCCGCATCGGTTGTTATACCTGGAAAGCCAATCGCCGGCTCTAAACAATGGTACTGGGATGATGCCTGCAGCTGCAGGCATCATCCCGGTATAACCCCCGAAAGCCGAGGACGCATATATGCGTCCGCTCGGTGGGAAAGGGTTTTTAAGGGATACTGTCACTCCTGCATACGTTGTTTACAGAGGAAGACTTTGTCCCACAGAGCTGCCCCAATGGGTCATCTTCAAAGTCAAGGACCAATGGAATTAGTGTGTATTGACTTTCTGAGTCTGGAGCCTGACTCAAGTGGGCAGGGAAATGTTCTGGTGGTGACCGACCACTTCACCCGGTATGCCCAGGCATTCCCAACTAAAGTAAAGGAAAACAGAAGGTGCACCGACCTAGTGCATTACCAGTGGCTAGGTTTTATTTAAAAAGTTTGAAGGATTAAAAATACTCACAAAGCAAGTATAGTATTGAACACATAATCTTTCCATCAAAAGGAGATAGCCTCCTACTGGAACCGGACGACCAGAGAGTCCAGACAACAAAATTCACAGCCACGGCTGACGCGTTGCGAGGGCGCACCCTCTTCCTCAGAGCCAAAAAGTGATGGTGACAAGATTATGTGTTCAATACTATACTTGCTTTGTGAGTATTTTTAATCCTTCAAACTTTTTAAATAAAACCTAGCCACTGGTAATGCACTAGGTTGGTGCGCCTTCTGTTTTCCTTTACTTTTCAGTCTTAAAGAATACCAATTGTTCTGAGGAGGGCAGCAAGATTCTTGGTCATTTCCCTACGGAATACTCTGGTTGTGCCACTAAGAGACTGTACATCCGAGCGCAGGAGACTGTTTTTGTGATTCCCAACTAAAGACCAACAAGCACCTACAGTGGCCAAAATTCTGGTAGAGAAGTTCTTCGTCCACTACGGCCTACCTCAGCGTATTCACTCTGACCAGGGGAGAGAATTCGAGAGTAGACTCATTAAATGACCTGTTAGGTGTTCAGAAGTCAATAACCACACCCTACCATGATCGCACCCTCCTAGATATGCTTGGGACTCTTACGGCTGAAAAGAAGCAACATTGGAGCAGGCACATTGCAGCTATTGTACATGCCTATAATAGCACTGAAAACGATGCCACGGGCTAATCACCATATAGGCTGATGTTCGGTAGGGAAGCTCCACTGCCAGTGGACTTTGGCACCTCTTTAGATCATACCTCGATAGTGTCACACAGAGGATATGTGGACCGCCTGAGGAAGAGTCTGAAGACAGCATATGAGAAAGCCCAGGCTGCCTCAGACACCCGGAGCCAGCGAAACAAGCGAAACTTTGACCTAAAGGTGAGAGTGCATGATTTGCAGCCTGGTGTCAGAGTATTGCTGAGGAACTTGGGCATCCCTGGGAAACACAAACTGGCGGAAGTCGTGGAAGTCGCAGCCCTACATCTGTAAGCAGTTGCCAGGACTGCCAGTATACCAGATTTGCCCAGAGGGAAGCACAGGCCCACTAAGGACCTGGTACCAGAATCATCTGCTACCTTTATCAGAAGCAGTCCGTATACCTCAACAACCAAATCAACAGCCTACTCAAACCATCTCTCAGCAATCACCTCCAGTAACCAGGTCCCAATCCTTGCAACCAAACATGGATGCAGAAGACAGTGAGGATGAAAAAATGGGCATGGATTGGCTGTGGCAGTCTACGCTGGCAGAGACTGGCACTCCCCGTTCTCCCAGAGAAGCAGGTGCAGGAACCCTCAGGCCTGAGGCTCCAGAGTTCATCCCACAAAGTCAACCCTTGGCAAGCCAGGGAGACTTTCCGAGTTCCTCAACTGTAGAGGACATAGAAGCTCCTCAACCTTCTGCAGCATCAGAGGAAGAGGCTACTATACCTGAAACGCCTGAGCCCAAAGAGCAGAGAGGAAAGCGAACAATTCGCCCACCAAAAACGCTAACATACGATACTTTAGGCGAAAGTTCTGAAGCAGCGATCCTCACATCTCAGAGAATGCACAGCCTGCCGATCCTTCCTACTACAGGTTAAGTGGAGGGTGACTCCAACTCACCCCCTGACACATCTAGTTGGGCCATCCCAATATCGGTGGCTTGTGGGCAAGACAACCTCACCTCTTATGATAAATGGTGGGATGTTCCCTTGCCAGGTTCATACGTGCATGCAAATTGCTTGTTTTCTTACATGTACTAGCCTGTTTTTGTCTCCCGTTGTATTTTTGAAAGCATGTAACAGGCTGTGGACATTATATGTTGATAGACTCTGTCCTTCCTTTGGGGACCAAAGGTTCTTTGGTGGGGGGAGTATGTAGCAGGAATTTTGTAATGCAATTTCTCCTTTTGGCCACAAGATGGAGACAGAGATGCTGACTTGTCCTGCCAGAAAACTGAGGTGAAAGGGGAGTTTCAGGAAGTGCTGAGGAGGCTGACAGGACACAGAGGCTGAGGAGACAAAGGAGAGGGAACTACAGAGGTAAAAGAGAGTGAGTTAAAAATAATATATTCCACACCAAAAAGATTAAATAATTATTAAACCAATAATAAGCTGCTCCCCTGATGATAAAGTGAAAACTTCTATCTAATTAATGTGCAAAGTGTTAGAGGCGGGAGAAAGGAAGCCGCTCAGGTGTGGAAGTCCCTGAAATTACCTCCTCCCAGCAACCAAGGGTGCAGGCAAATGCAAATGCAATTGAAGAAAGAAAGAAAAGTCTTCTGGACGCAGCACTCCGGTTAAAAAGCCTTTATTCCAAAAAAAGGTTCAGGAAACCAAAAACACTCTGCACAACACAGCAAACTGATCACATCTGGCTCCTGTGATCAGTTTGCTGTGTTGTGCAGTGTGTTTTTGGTTTCCTGAACCTTTTTTTGGAATAAAGGCTTTTTAACCGGAGTGCTGCGTCCAGAAGACTTGTCTTTCTTTCTTCAAAGTGTTAGAGGGCGCTGAATAATATTAATTAATTATTAATAATAATTTGTGTACTAAATCAATAATATCATTAAATCACAATTGACATTCAAGCAACAGTGGCAAGTGATATTGAGAATAAGTGGACCATCAATTGTCAGAAAAAACAATCAAAAATAAGTGTCAAAAAATTCAGAAAAAAAGTCCCAAGAAACAAAGTGAAATATTTCTGATCCAATAAGGAAAGTCACCAAATAGCAGAAAAGTCACCAATGACAGAAGCCTTGCTGCAATAGATGATTCCTTCAATAAACGTGCATTTAAAGCATCTGAGAGGAAGCTGACGCTGGAACGCCACGGAGGTGGATCCAAGTGTGTAACATTCCAAGCCTGCAGCCCCAGTGCCGGGATGGACACATTTTAATGTAAGCGTTTTTTACTTTGTAATTTTACCAGAATAAATGGGTTGCATTATGGAGGTTGTTTGTTTGTATTACATGTCCTAAACTTGACCATCGGAGGAGAGAGGTTTCACATTTCGTCCAGTCTATCCTATGTGTGCAGGCACAACCCTGCAAAAGCGAGTGTGACTTTCTTTTTCATTAAAGAGGTCCATACTGTTTGGTAAGCACATTATAATTACCAGTGCACTTTGGGTGTCACAAGCATCTTGGTGAAGGAATTTAAATGCATGTTTATTGAAGGAATCATCTATTGCAGCAAGGCTTCTGTCATTGGTGACTTTTCTGCTATTTGGTGACTTTCCTTATTGGATCAGAAACATTTCACTTTGTTTCTTGGGACTTTTTTTCAGAATTTTTTGACACTTATTTTTGATTGTTTTTTCTGACCATTGATGGTCCACTTATTCTCAATATCACTTGCCACTGTTGCTTGAATGTCAATTGTGATTTAATGATATTATTGATTTAGTACACAAATTATTATTAATAATTAATTAATATTATTCAGCGCCCTCTAACACTTTGCACAATAAAAAGAGGGTGAGTGCTGAGGGAAGAATGAGGAGAGGAGAAGCCTGAGGTGAAAGAAAGGGAGAGGGCTGACAGCAGACTGAGGAGAGGAGATTGCTTAAAAGAGGGAGATACCAATGCTCAAAAAGTCCTTTGCTGGGACACAGTGACACCTAACAGTGAAGAGAGGAGGAGTGTGTGAGGGGAAGGAACTGAGGGGCCAGAGTGAGGTTAGAGACGCACACTGACACCAGGGACTGTGTGTGCCCCAACAGAGGAGGGATATCCTGAAGCATGAGAAAAAATCTGTGAGGTGAATAAGGAGAGCTGTCTGAAGAGAGGTGAGGACACCTGAGGGAAGCCAGGAGCAGAGACAGCCACGTAGTCCACTACTATTTAGTCCAGGGACCCTACTCAGCAGCCCAGCACCACTCAGCTCAGCATAGATGACCCACACCTTTCAGGGATCGAGATACCCACCCGGGTATCAGGTCAGCCGCTGCCAGGTCATCTTGTGAGTTTCGCTATCAGTCATATCAGCAAGAGATCCAGTGCCTTATAACTAAGCTAGGAGCATCAGGAGCCTGAACCAGCACCTGAGATTATTGTTGTGTCATCGCACCGAGGATTGGTGAGGGGGTGTAAACCCAACATCCTTCTTAAAACCATACTGACACTGCATGCAGACACGATCTCCCTTTTTAGTGTCATGGGATGCTTGTTTGGAAGCTACCATCTCTAGTAGTTTCCCCTTTTTAATCTCTACCTAACGGAATATTCTAAGGTGGTTACTGCTCCATGCAAGCTTGTTTAAATCTACAAGGGCCCCACCATTTGCTAGCCAAAGACACTAGTATTCTTCACCTCAGGACCTGCAACATTACAGAACTGTGTCTACTGTACTTGTGTAATCCATTCTTCTCTTTGCATGTTTGCCTCTCAAGGGTGTTTGCGGCCCAGAAGGAACTGAGAAGTTGACAAGTCTTCTCTCCTCCCTCTCAGCGCCTGTGTCAAGGGAATATAGATTACTGCCCTTTCTTACCTGCAGCTGCTAAAATTGAAGGTTGTCTTTTCTAATGTATTAGTTATTTGTAGCAAGGTTTAACAGTGTTGTAAGTTTCCATATGCTTTAAATCGTGCTAATATATTCAACTTGTTTATCACTACCAGGTGTGTGTCTATTTTTGGTGATAATTCCACAGCCAGGATAATGGTATTTACCGCATGTGTCCTTAAATATGGTTGCAGTAATTTTTTTTAACCTGGTGTGTCAGAGGGGCTGAGGTCATTCTTGGAGTTAAGGCAGAGATCAGAGAATCCAAATTCACCAAGCGGCTCCTTCGTGGGTGGCGCTACACTGGCAACTTTTTCCTGTCACTGGCTGCCAGTAAAAATACTGTAGGTTGGCAACACTAATTAGGAATCTCTGAAGAGATAGTGCAATCTACATCTTCGGTTTGCAAGAGGAAGTGCAAAACCACTGCTTTGTTTAAACTTAATGTTTAATTGTTGAATAAGAATGTTCTATAATAGTAAAAATTGTGATATAAATTTCAGTTTCTAAATTTTTCTAAACTTCAGAAACAATTTCAATAAAATTGAACAAAACCACCATAGTTTTCCTTTTAAACAGCATTTCACCACTAAGAAGATTACAAGTACTGTGACTCTTGTATTACCCAAAATAAATATAAACAATACAATGCATGGCAACAAGGGAAACTAATACTTTTGGTCAATTTTGGTTTTTATGTTCGCAGGTTTCTAAACTGATCTTCAATATAATTATATATTATGACAAGCAGATCAGATTAGCGCCTACTCACTGCAAAATAGCACAATAAATTTAGTTTGTGCAAACTGCAAGTGGTTATACATATGCAATATTTCATATTTTTGTGGTAGTTAAATTTTTGCTCTTGAACATAATAAAAAAAGAAAGAAAATATATGCAAACACACTATACATGGCCTTTAGAAAAACTGATACTACTAGTGAATCCAGCTGGATGGTTGTTTGCCAGTGTTTTTGGTAGCCATTGACATTATGGAGTTATTTGACATTGGACAATAGACATTATAAAAAAACTTTAGAGGGTGTGAATTGTCTACAGTGCTTTAGGCAAGCATCCAATATTAGCTATTGCAGAGTTTCTCAACCTTTTTTCAAGGCACCCTTTAAAATTCCACAATTTCAAGGCACCGCATTCTAAAATAAAATAAAAAAAACTAATAGTTTTACATAATGGAGCAACATCCACATGCGTAGAACACCCAACATTAGCAGTGATTTATTCTTCAAAAGCAAACACAACTTTGCACACTGGTACATGATCAGTGTTAGCAGCTGTTTATATATATATATATATATATATATATATATATATATATATGGTAATTTTCACAGTAGCTGGATAGTGCAGGAGTGTACTTAAAATTTTTGCATTATATTTTTGTTTTGCTTTTCTGTTTTTTGTTTTTTTCTCCCTTTCACCCTCTACACCCCTCTCTCTCTTTCCCCCTCTCTTTCACCTTGTCTTTTCTACTTTCTACACTTCCAAGTCATTCCTTTATTCATCCCTTCACTTCTCATGCACCTATCCTCCCTACACCTTCTATTTCACACCTAATTCCACAGACACTTATCACACCTCATACCATTACACCTATTTACATTTCAGGTTCCCCATATGGGGCAATTTCTTCACTCTTGTGTAGGGCACAACCAACACTACCTGACTGGGACTTGTCTCTATTGGTTGTTGCTACCCTTTCAGACCACTACAGCGCCCTGAATTGGAGTTCAGATGTGCACTGGCGATTCCCGCTGGCGCCCCACGCTCGCACGGTTTGCAGATGTAAGTTTTTCTCTACCAAATTAATCTCCTTCTCTCTCTCACCCCCCCCCCCCCTCCCCCTAAAATCTCTCCATGCTCATGTTTATCATTTTTTGTTTTCCCAATTCCCAACCCAAACTACCTAAGATTATTTAAATATACCCCTTTGGTTCCTGCCTCATTTAAAGTCCCAAAAACTCCCTTTTCTCTTTTATACCTTTGTATTATAGTATTGCTGATATGTATTAAAGTACTGCCGATTAATATTGGCAATATGTTTTTTTTATTATTGGCAAGCAGAGGCGACACTAGGGGGTGGCTATTGGGGCTATAGCCAAGAATCTGGGGCCAATAGCCCCAAGTCTCTCACCGGGTGCGGCGGTGGCATCAGCGGCGGATGTGGGCGCCATGCAGATAACTAACATCTCAGCCATTTTACTTTGTTCTGCCACTGCACTGGTTGCTAGAACCGCCGGTGTCTAGCAACCAGTGATGTCACATAACCTTAGTGACACAGCGTGAGCCAAAGGCAGTGGCGTCGCTGGGGGGTCAGGGGGCGTGTCACATCCGGGTGACACCTGCCAGAGGGGTGACACCCGTGGGTAGCGGCACCACTAAACCGCCCGCTGCCCTACACTCTCGTGTCTCGCCGGCTATTTCCCTCAGCAGAGCGGACCAAAGCCACCTCGCCTTCATCTCTGTTTACATCCACATAGGAGAACGAGGAGCCCGAGGGACTCACCACTGTGTACAGTATATCTGTCTGCGCTGTTCTGAGGTCTGTACACTTTACTATACAGTAGACATGTGCAATTCGTTTAGTTACAAATTCGTTATCCGTCAAAATTTGTTATATTCGTTGATTCGTAAACATACGAATGAACGAACGGTTCGATAACATTACAAACGAACAACGAATAATCTAAACGAACGAATATGGAAAACAAATAAAATACGAATTTAGTAAATTTGAAACAATCAAAAAACGAAAAAGTGAAAAACGAAAACATAAAAACAACGAAAACACAGAAAAAAGATAAAAAATAACGAAAATAAAAATGAACGAAAACGAGATATTACGATTATTCGGAAAACAAAACAACGAATAACGAACAAAGATCCATATTAACGAATATCAAAATGAACGGAAAAAAAATTACGAATCTTCGGAAAACGGAAATGAAAACAACGACAATTCGTAAAAACTTAAATTCTATTTCGTTAGTTCTGAATTAGTTCTGGACTTTGGCCAATGGCCAATAAGCTTGTCCCTTCCCCTGAAGAGGTTGTCTCTTCCCCCAATGAGCTTGTTTCTTATAGACATGTGCTATAATGTGTGTGTGTGTGTGTGTGTATGTGTGTTTTTCTGTGTTAGACTGCAATGCATTCCATCCAGAGTCCAGATAGGGTGTGGTTGGGTAGGTTGCACTGTTCTGTTGGATTTTGTGAGTAAATTTTTTACTTGGGAGAGAGAAATTCTTTGTTTCTTAAGGATATTAGATTGAGATTCTAGAGTCTACATTCTAATTTATAATTTTATTTATGTAATATCTCTGACATATTGTATTTTTCTTCTTTGTCAGACTACATTCTAGACAGGGTGTGGGTGGTGTTTGATTTGTGAGTCATTCAAAGAGATTGATATAGAAATTATAAATTTCTATTACTCCTAGGATTTTCTAAAGTTAGTTTTTTTCCCTTTTCTGGGACTGTGTTTTATTATATTGCTGTCTGTCTGCCCCTACCTATTTTTTTTGTTGTGTTAGCCAGTGCCACTACTAGGCCAGCCCAGGCAGCATATACAGGTCCTTCTCAAAAAATTAGCATATTGTGATAAAGTTCATTATTTTCTGTAATGTACTGATAAACATTAGACTTTCATATATTTTAGATTCATTACACACAACTGAAGTAGTTCAAGCCTTTTCTTGTTTTAATATTGATGATTTTGGCATACAGCTCATGAAAACCCAAAAATCCTATCTCAAAAAATTAGCATATCATGAAAAGGTTCTCTAAACGAGCTATTAACCTAATCATCTGAATCAACTAATTAACTCTAAACACCTGCAAAAGATTCCTGAGGCTTTTAAAAACTCCCAGCCTGGTTCATTACTCAAAACCGCAATCATGGGTAAGACTGCCGACCTGACTGCTGTCCAGAAGGCCATCATTGACACCCTCAAGCAAGAGGGTAAGACACAGAAAGAAATTTCTGAACGAATAGGCTGTTCCCAGAGTGCTGTATCAAGGCACCTCAGTGGGAAGTCTGTGGGAAGGAAAAAGTGTGGCAGAAAACGCTGCACAACGAGAAGAGGTGACCGGACCCTGAAGAAGATTGTGGAGAAGGACCGATTCCAGACCTTGGAGGACCTGCGGAAGCAGTGGACTGAGTCTGGAGTAGAAACATCCAGAGCCACCGTGAACAGGCGTGTGCAGGAAATGGGCTACAGGTGTCGCATTCCCCAGGTCAAGCCACTTTTGAACCAGAAACAGCGGCAGAAGCGCCTGACCTGGGCTACAGAGAAGCAGCACTGGACTGTTGCTCAGTGGTCCAAAGTACTTTTTTCGGATGAAAGCAAATTTTGCATGTTATTCGGAAATCAAGGTGCCAGAGTCTGGAGGAAGACTGGGGAGAGGGAAATGCCAAAATGCCTGAAGTCCCGTGTCAAGTACCCACAGTCAGTGATGGTCTGGGGTGCCATGTCAGCTGCTGGTGTTGGTCCACTGTGTTTTATCAAGGGCAGGGTCAATGCAGCTAGCTATCAGGAGATTTTGGAGCACTTCATGCTTCCATCTGCTGAAAAGCTTTATGGAGATGAAGATTCCATTTTTCAGCACGACCTGGCACCTGCTCACAGTGCCAAAACCACTGGTAAATGGTTTACTGACCATGGTATTACTGTGCTCAATTGGCCTGCCAACTCTCCTGACCTGAACCCCATAGAGAATCTGTGGGATATTGGGAAGAGAAAGTTGAGAGACGCAAGACCCAACACTCTGGATGAGCTTAAGGCCGCTATCGAAGCATCCTGGGCCTCCATAACACCTCAGCAGTGCCACAGGCTGGTTGCCTCCATGCCACGCCGCATTGAAGCAGTCATTTCTGCAAAAGGATTCCCGACCAAGTATTGAGTGCATAACTGAACATAATTATTTGAAGGTTGACTTTTTTTGTATTAAAAACACTTTTCTTTTATTGGTCGGATGAAATATGCTAATTTTTTGAGATAGGATTTTTGGGTTTTCATGAGCTGTATGCCAAAATCATCAATATTAAAACAAGAAAAGGCTTGAACTACTTCAGTTGTGTGTAATGAATCTAAAATATATGAAAGTCTAATGTTTATCAGTACATTACAGAAAATAATGAACTTTATCACAATATGCTAATTTTTTGAGAAGGACCTGTACTACGTATTCATGGTAGGAGAAGTAGATTAGTATATATTTTTTTTTGCATGGACCGGTAAAATAAGAATACTCCAGTCCTCAATCCCTTTATTTTCCAGAACCAATTATTTTATTTATTTTTATAAAAAAAAAAAGATTAATAATACTATTTTAAAATAGAAATATTTTATAATGGACTCTACTTCTCCCACTCATCACATTCCCACCACAAGGGAAGCAACAAAGGAAAAAGTTCAGTGTGACACAGCAACAACTTCAAAAAAGAGGCCAACTGTAACACCGTCTCTTTTTTACAAGAGAGGCTGTGCAGTTCCTAGTACTAAGGCTGTTGCTAGTGTCCATAATTTTAGGCAGCCAAAAATTGAAATTTTACAGCTTGAGCAGGAGGGAATTGCTCAGCCTCCAGATGTAAAAAAAATATCAGACAATATCACAACAGATAGCAGCAGCTTTTTTGATGTAACTTCAGTATATCCTAATCCAAGTAGGCACCAGGCAGAACAGGCTGCTGAAGTAGAATTAGCTGTGAGTCCGACCCTTGAAGGTCTGGACTTAGAAGGAATTGAGTTCAGTATAGAGGATGAGGCACTACAAGTACACCAATATCATGATGATATTATTTCTATGAGTCCTTACTCCCCTCTGTTATTTACCGAGTCCTCCTCACCCTCAAAAAGAGTGTCAGCACCATTAAAATCCTCTTCCGACTTTGTTGTTTTGCCTAACTCTCTCTCACATTCAAGTAGTGCCACTGCCACCATTGTTAGGCCACCAAATTCTTCACAAGCCACGGAAGCTGCACAAACCCATCAGCCAGAAGAAATTGTACAACATTATTTACCGGCCACTGGCAAACGCCGATCCAAAATCTGGGAACATTTTGTTTCAGTTGGTGACGGGCGCCTAGTGAAATGCAAATTATGTGGCAGGGAAGTGAGCCGTGGCAGAGACTTTGGGCATTTAACCAATTCAGGAATGAATTACCATTTTCGTACACACCATATACCAGTGCTGCTGAGAGAAGAAAGTGGAGTTGCAGCTCCACCTAGTAAAAAGAGAGCAAGCAGCAGCACTACTGCTGCCATTAACACCAAAAGGCTGAACAAGGGACAGGAAGATCAAGGGACTTCTTGTGTAGCTGACACGAGGCGTCCCAATCCTTTACAGCAGCCCACGCTGAAACAATTTAGCAGCTTTCAATCAAGGGGGATGTCTCGGCAACAATCCCGTAAAATAACCCGTCTTATAGGTGAACTCATAGCAGTCGGGGGAGCACCCTTTAATATAGTTGAAGGAGAGACATTTAAAAAACTCATGAAGGTGGTTGCCCCGCACTATATTGTCCCCTGCCGTACTACCTTTAGTCGCAAAATTGTACCCTCTTTGTATCATTCCTGTGTTGAATTATTGAAAGAGGAGCTGGGCAAAGCAGCTGGCCAGTCTGTCCATTTCACTACAGACTTGTGGAGCGCTCCCAGTGGGCAACATGCCTTTTTGTCATTGACGGCGCACTGGTGGCAGCCCAAGGAGTCACAACCAATCAATCTTAAATCAGGGACAAGAAGCACAGAGGCTAAGTCAGCAGTAACTCTCCACCAGGGGCACCGCACATTCTTGCTGCATGTAGAAGTCATGGACCAGCAGCACAGTGCTGTAAATATTTTACGTGCACTTGAGAAAATGGTGGCGGAGTGGCTTGGGGAGGAGGCAGGCACACGGCCAAAGATGGGCTTTATAGTCACTGATGCTGCAGCAAACATGCTCAAGGCCGTGCGAGATGGCAGATTTGTTGGCATTCGTTGCTCTGCACATGCCCTGCATCTCGTTGTGAAGGCTGCTTTGGATGATGAAAGTGGCACTACAAAATTGTCTGCTATCTTAGACTCTTGTAGAAAGATAGCAGGCCATTTTCATCGAAGTGTGAAAGACAGCAATATACTCAGACTTGAGCAGAGTAAGGCTTGCGTTCCGCAGCACCGCTTGAAGGTAGATGTAGTCACCCGTTGGAACTCCACTTTGGAGATGCTTGAACGAATCATGGAACAGCAAAAGCCAATACACGCCTTGTCAAATGAACATTTTATCGGTGTAGCTAGGCCACTAAGCAGGGAGGAGTGGAAAACAATTAGTCAGGTGGTGGTCGTGCTTAGCCCTTTTCGCGATGTTACAGAAAAATTGAGCCAAGAGAATGCCAGTCTGGCTCAAGTCATCCCTCTCTACACCTATCTTGTCAATAAGATGGATGGCTTTCTGAACAACAGCGAGCCCTTGCCTGGCGGCATAGTTGCAGATGTTGCTGCAATTATAAGGAGACTTAAGGCACAATTAAATAGAAGGATGAACGAGCTCATAGAGGCATGCCCAGAGCTAATGCTTGCCTCTATGTGCGATCCACGAATCAAGGGGAAAATGGCACTCCTCAGGAGTTCCCTTACCACCTATAGGGATCTATTAATTCAGAGGGTGTTTGACAGTCACAGAAAATTGTTTAGGCCATTAGAGGGTGATGAGGAAGAAGAGCAGGAGGAGCCTGATAGTGACATTGTGCCACCATCACCTACTGGTATCAGCACCACCACTGGTGCACACTCCACCATAAAACCTGACGTTTGGACTTTGACATTACATACTTTAGTTGGACCCACAAGACTGCCCACCATGAAACAAAGCATTGTGTCAGATCATGTTAAAGTATACTTGTCAGAACCCCATATGCCCTCTACTACAGATCCATTACAGTATTGGGATGAGAAGAGGGGTATTTGGCCCTCTCTTTCCGTGGTGGCCCAAGAGCTACTTTCCTGCCCCCCGACCTCTGTCCAAAGTGAGCGGGTATTTTCTATCACAGGAAATATTCTGTGCCCACAGAGATCCCAACTGGCCCCACAGCTGATGGAGCAGATGACATTTCTGAAAGTCAATCTCCCAAAGCTGGGCTACCCTGACCTAAACTTTGTAACTGATTAATTGTACTATCTCTTCTCTTTATCAAATCTATAAAGCTATTGTTAATTCAACACTTTCCAAGATTAGATGCCAAATAATAAATCCAACAAAACCAATTATAGTGCATGTCATGATATGTACCAAAATGATGAATATGTTTAATGAATATACGATAAAATATCAATCACAATATAGAGACAGAGAGCATGAGAAGCTGTGATCAGCCTCTGTCTATATTATTCAATGATTTATTTTTGTGTGGGGGGGCAGGCCCATCTCAAGTGGTACAACATTGATTGCCTAAACATTTTATTTACCTAAATCTTTTTGGAACAATTGGCTGACTCTCTACCCCCCCCCCCCCCCCCGTTAGGCTGATCCTAGCTGTTAGGCTCTCAGTCTCTAAAGTTGAGACTTTAACTTTTCCAATAAAAAATATTTATTAAAGTGGTTGTAAACTCACCTTCCAAAAAAATAACAAATTTAACACCTGCAAGACAAAGGCATAATGAGCTAGTATGATTATAAAATTATCTAATTTTGTAATACTCACCTGGGATCGAAGCCCCCGCTGCGGTGGCCGACACAGCAAAGGCTGGCGACATGTCATCCTTGAGTTACGTTCGGGTATCGCGGGCGGCTACGGCCAATCACAGCGCCGGAGCCGCAATTCCCGGAAGTAACTCTGGGACGACATGTTGGTGGCCGGTGCTGTGTCTGGCACCGTAGCGGGGGCTTCGATCCCAGGTGAGTTCTACATAATGAGCTAGTATGCTATGCACGCAGGTCCGCCAGTCACGGCATGACCTTCTTTAGAAACGTCACGATCGCTGTTTCTAAAGTACGCCTGCGCCATTGTGTACGGTGCATGCGCCGTAGACATAGGCGCACGTCTGTTTTGTAAATATCTCCTAAAACGTGGAGGTTTAGGAGATATTTACAGCACCTACAGGTAACCCTTAATATAGGCTTACCTGTAGGTAAAATTGGTTGTACAGGGTGTACAACCACTTAAACATATTCATTCATTTGTATAGATATCCATTCTTGATATGCACTATTTTTGGTTTTGTTGTATTGATTTGCCATCTAATCTTACAAGTTACAACAGGTTCAATTGAAGTAGATCGATCCGCTTGGATAATAATAATAAAAGTTTTTGCTCACAATCACAAATCCAATATCTACCACCACCATTTCAAAGAATGTGAGCAACCTAAGCTGGGGTCATTTTTTTAGTTTTCGTTCGTTTTTGGAGTAATGTTGTTTTTCACTCCATAGCTCCCAATTTTCCCACCAAAAAATATGTTAGCATTCCAAAAAGAAACCTACTCTTTAATTCCATGGCTCACAATACTCCCACAAACACTGTGGCTCTACTCCTACTGTGCTGCTACTGCAGACTGCTGCCACCTGCCCTCAGAGAAGAAATCTTGTAGGTCACGTTGGAAGACATCTCACCACACTATGGATTTCATCATGGAAAAGTATGTTCCCTGTGGCACCCTCAAACACGTGAGTGGCTTATCAATTTTCCCTAACTCACCTTCCATTATTCCATTAATTATTTCTGCTAATTTATATCCCTCTCTCAATTTTTTTCATTTGAAATTTAGTGACGTCTTACATGCATGCGGAACACTAGACATGGACGTGGATGAGGAAGTATCAAATAGATCCACACATGAGGTTTTGAGCACTTCATAGTAAGTATTCTTAACAGTACACCCCACTTTTAGGATGTTAGAATGATAAACTTGTAAGACTTTTAATGTAAATAAATAATATTGAATTGATTTGTCAGTGTGTTTGAGTGAGTATGGGGTCAATCTGTGGGTGTATGGGTCAATATGAGTGTGTATGGGTTTGTCTGTGATTCTGTGTATGTATGGGTCAGTCTGTATTTGTGTACAAGGCAGTTCATTCATTGGTCATTGTGTCTGTCAGTTATGGGTCAATGTGTGTCTGTGTGTATATTTATATTTTAAGTGGGTGTGAGTAAGTAAGCTCTTCATCTTTCTCTCTCTCTCTCGCTCTTCATCTCTCTCTTTCCCTCTCTCTGTCTTGCTCGCTCGCTCAATGTGCTGTTAGCCATGCGATTCGATGTGCGGGGGGCGATGCAATCTAGAATGATGCATAAATGAATTTTGTTGCTGAGATTAGTATTTTTTTAAATGAAAAGCTGTCCAGAAAAAAGTAGACGCTGTGTGTGTGTGTGTGTACATATATATACACATACACACACACACGAGATATATTAACCACTTCCATACTGGGCACTTATACACCTTCCTGCCCAGACCAATTTTCAGCTTTCTGCGCTGTTGCACTTTGATTGACAATTGCGCGGTCATGCTACACTGTACCCAAACTAAATTTTTATCATTTTGTTCCCACAAATAGAGCTTTCTTTTGGTGGTATTTGATCACCTCTGCGATTTTTATTTTCTGCTAAAAAAGTAAAAAAAAAGACTGAAAATTTTGAAAAGAAAAAAGTTTTTTTTGTTTCAGTTACAAAACTTTGTAAATAAGTTAGTTTTCTCCTTCACTGATGGGCACTGATGGGGCTGCACTGATGGGCACAGATAAGGCGGCACGGATGGGCACCGATGAGGTGGCACGGATGGGCAACGATCCACGGCACGGATGGGCAACGATCGGCGGCACGGGTGGGCACAGATAGGCGGCACGGGTGGGCACTGATGGGCGGCATGGATGGGCACTGATAGGTGGCACGGATGGGCACTGATTGGTGCCTGCCAATCAGTGGTGCCCATTGTGGGCACTGATTGGCATCCATTGTGGGCACTGATTGGCATCCATTTAGTATATAATTAGCATCCCTGGTGGTCTAGTGTGCAATACCTATAGGTGGGCTTCCCTGGTGGTCTAGTGGCATCCCTGGTGGTCCAGTGGGCATCCTCGGGGGGCTGTGCTGATAATGGATCAGCACAACCCCCCCCCTGTCAGAGGAGCAGCCGATCGGCTCTCCTCTACTTGCGTCTGACAGACGCGAGTGAGGAAAAGCCGTTGACCGGCTTTTCCTGTTTACATCGTGATCAATCACGGCTGATCACGTGGTAAAGAGTCTCCGTCGGAGACTCTTTACCTAGATCGGTGTTGCGGGGTGTCAGACTGACAACCCGCAGCAACGATCGCCGCGATGCGCGCCCTTGGGGGCGCGCAGCGGCTCAAAATCCTGAGGACTTCATATGACGTCCTGTCAGGATTTTGGAACCACTTTGCCGCCGTCAATCTGTTATAGGGCGGGCGGCAAGTGGTATATATATATATATATATATATATACATACATACAAGTTATATATATATATTTCTTGAACATGTAGTATATTTACTGTTTCCTGCAGGGAGGAGGGGAGGAGAGGTTTGCATAAAAAAGTGTCAACTTCCTCTGACACTGCCGTTGCTATGGAAACCTGACCTGAAACCTATTACACTGCTTGCAGCACTGAGCATGTGCGAGATCTGCAATCATGAAATCCAGGAAGAAATACAGTCTGGCTTGAGATGCCCACACTTAAGATGGCCACGGTCTATTTCTAGTTTTGAAACTTTTAAAATGCTGTAATAACCTAACAAAACGGACCGCAGTTTACAGACTAACTTTACTAGAATACATTAAGCTTGTGTATTATAGGGGTATTTTTATTTAAAAAGTGTAATTTTGGCCGGAACACCACTTTAAGATCTCAAATCCTCCCTCTGACATGCAGTGCTGTGTGGGAGCATGGAACTGGCTTCCCAACCAATCAGGAAGTTGGACGGTGGCTCCCTCAAGGCACAGCAGGTCATAATGTTTTTTTTTTCCTGAGCTCTCTCTGCTGTCGCAAATATTTAAAGAAAAAACATGCATCCTCTAGTCAGGGGGTGTGCGTTAAAAAGAAACCTCCTAAAGTTTATATTAAGTTTATAAACTTTATTACTTTAATTACATATATAATTTAAATATTTTTTTTGGTTTATTTCTATATTTTTTTCATAGGAGTGTAAACATGTTTGAATAGTACACCAACTGAAATCTAAAACCAGATTTTGCTCAACTATCACAATAAAAACTATCGGTCAACTCACTGTTTACGTTTTAAAAAGTCATATGACTATTATTAGTATCAAAACTGAACAAAAAAAACAATCATTAAAAATTGGTACCATTCAATTCATGCAACAGCATTAATTTCATACTCTCATAACGTTAAACACAGCCCCTTGCAGGAGTACTGGTCCAATATATTGTACCCCGCTGCACTTATGCATATATATCTACTCCCCCACACTGGCAACATGAGCAAGTCGGTGAAACAAATATATATATTTTTGTACACCTGGTCTTAATAACTTGACATTACAGGTGGACACTGGACACCTGGCTTTTTCAGTGTTTATATATTTTCTTCTTTATTGGATAGCTCCCTATAGCACCTTGCATAATTACTGGTCCAATATGTTGGACCCCGCTCATAAAAATTATTTTTGAAAATCAATTGACATATTTCAAAAGATCAATAAGAGCAGTGGGGCACAATAAAATCTAAATGAATAGTTAAGGAAGTAGAAACTAGGTTCCTTTAACTATTGTGTGAAGTTCTGAATGATTATGATTACCATGTGTGTGTGTTTGAAATAATTATTAATTAACTAGATATGTGATGTATTGTAAAAATTAACACATAATAATAACAAAACAAACTCTAAAAGTATTACACAAAAAATATTTTTATGTACACTGACAATAATTATCAAACACTTACATGTAAATGACTAACAATCCTTTATACATAAGTTACACAGGTTGACATGAAAAGGTCAACTGAAATGGCTTGGGTCCTGGGGTGGAGTACGATCAGTTTTCAGAGGGAGAATCTTCTCTGCTGCTTACAGTTGCTGAGGGTGAGGAGCTCCCAGGCAATGGAGCACTGTGGCGGGAGATGGCTTCAAGTAATGAAATCCTCATTTGTTCCATTGCCTGGTTGGTTTACCCGGGACAACATTATGTCAAAATGGTCAGTTTGCTGTCTGTTTAAAACATGCATGGTCCGGGTAAGCCTTCTGTTTTCCCTCGACAATCTTCTCACCTCTCCAAAGAGCCTCTCAATTTCTGGAGTTAAGCCAGGCGGTACAGCAGGTGCCACCTGGGCAAGAGATGGCGACTGCTGTAGCGACTGCAGCACATGCACACTGGGGGCAGCATTACTTGGCGGCAGCATGCCGGAACCTTGGGCCATGACCTCCTCTGGCCATGGGGAGAAGGCAGGAGTCTGTGGCATTCCAGGGGTCAGTTCTGGCTCATTCGGAACCTCTATACCCTCCAAAAGAAGGACAGGTGAGTGCGGGCTGCACTGCACTCTCCACTCAGGCTGGTCTTGTTGATCTGAAATAGATGAGATAGCGAATGTTGACGATAGCATTTATAAACAATTCTAGTTTACACATACAAACATTAGGGTTGACTTACTAACACTGGACAGTGCTAACTCTGGTGAAGCTATGCAGAAACCAATCAGCTTCAAAATGTAGCTTGTTCAATTAAACTTTCCCCAAAAAAAAAATGGAAGCCGATTTTTTTCTCTGCATAGCTGCACCAGATTTAGCAATGTAATTTTATTGTAAATTCAATTCATTGTTTCCTACTTTAAAACACAACACTTCACTGTATGATTTCATGGAGAAATGATTGAAGTATGAGTTGTGCGTATGAATTTGAAAGTGGATGGCAATATCATTTACAATAATGCCTGTGTGTAATGTGTAGATGATTATGGTGTGTCCTGTTTCTTTATATTGGCAGCTTGTGTACTTACCCTGAGGAGTATTGGGCCACTGTTTTATGCCAGATGACGCTGGAGGGATACAGCTCAGGCTTTCTGTTAAAGATAGAAGAAAAGAGTCAAGGTAATGTTACAGATAAAGTCAACAGCGCTATTTAACAGCGCTATTTATTTTTGCCTGTAATAAGTTGTACTACAACATCAAAGCATTTTTGAAAAAGGTACCCCAGATGTATCCTGACTCTTTGTGTCATAAATTACTGTATCCCCATCTTATTGCCCCAACTATAATTGCCAAAAAATATACAGACACTAAGGTCGGAGTAAAATGTCTGTTTTCGGCCCCTTTATTAAAATTAACAATTATGTAAACCAATATTAAAGCGGAGCTCCACCCGATTTTTAATTTTTGTAAAAGTCAGCAGCTACTAACACTGTAGCTGCTGACTTTTAATAAGGACACTTACCTGTCCTACTCTCCCGCGCTGATACCCCCCCCCTGATGCCAATCCCTCGATCGGTGCAGGTCCCTCGCCACCATCCACACTAAGGGTAACAGGCAGTGAAGCTTCACTGCTCGTTTCCTACTGCGTATGCGCAAGCCACGCGTCGACTTTTGAATGGACGGCTGCTCTCTGGGATTACACATAATTCCCAAAAAGCAGCGTGCCCCATTCACTAGAAGAGGATGGGTAAGAAAAAAGACTGCGGTTACGGAAGAGGCAGATTACGGACTTCCGCATAGCAACAGGTATTTCGGGTGAGTATAAAAAATTTGTTTTTCTATATTTTTTTCTTTTTTTTGCGAAGAAAAAAAATTCTGGGTGGAACTCCACTTTAACAAACAAAAACATAACACTTTTGGTTGATGAATCTTGGAGGTGATAAGTATCAAAAATGTTTCCCTTGTATCTGTGTAAACTACTTCCACGGTCTCTCCCTACCGCTCTGCACCGACTCGGGGACGAACCACATTCTGTAGATACACAATTGTAACTACCAGTTAATCCACCATAACTGGCATTCCACCGGTGACCCATACCTTTAAAATGCCTCTAAAAACCTAACCGAACTTACCCCGTAAAATAAAATAAAAATCAACACAGCAAAAAAGTAAGCATAGAACTAACCAAGCAGATGTAGAGAGGGCGGGTGGAAATACTTCTCCTCCTCCTGTACTCCCAGGATGTCTGGTTTCACCTTGTCCCCCACACACTCCTGGCTTTTTGCAGTGCCTCCCCCACGCTGGCTGCACAATCCCCTGCAGCCCCATGTTGACTGACAACATGTTTTAATCCCGAGTTCCCGACTTGCCCGGCTTCCCTGTGCTCCTAATCATGCTAGCACTAGGTTTTTTTTTTTGTTTTTTTTTGGGCGTCGGGCTTTACTCTCTACTATATTCACAAAAAGTGCACTGAGGTGAATTAAAGTGGATTGTGGAATGGACCTTTTTTTGTGTATTAGATGATAATGCCTGTGGGTATATATGATGTGTACGTAGATGAATGATGATGGTGTGTCCTGTTTCTTTACAGATTATGTACACTACTTACCCTGAGGCGTAATGATCTGCTGCTTCCTGCCAGGACTTGATGGTACTGGAGAGTCCGGGATACGGATCGTGCTTTCTGTTAAAGACGGAAGAAAAGACAAGAGTCAAGGTATTGTCCAAGATAAAGTCAACAGCTTTATTTGTTATTTTTGACTGCTATATGTTGGACAACAACATATTTGATAATCAAAGCGTAAATAAAGTGCACTGAGGTGAATTAAAGTGGATTGTGGAATGTACCTTTTTCTGTGTATTAGATGATAATGCCTGTGGGTATATATAATGTCTACGTAGATGAATGATGATGATGATGGTGTGTCCTGTTTCTTTACAGATTATGTACACTATTTACCCTGAGGCGTAATGATTTGCTGCTTCCTGCCAGGACTTGATGGTACTGGAGAGTCCGGGATACGGATCGTGCTTTCTGTTAAAGACGGAAGAAAAGACAAGAGTCAAGGTATTGTCCAAGATAAAGTCAACAGCTTTATTTGTTATTTTTGACTGCTACAGGTATATGTTGGACAACAACATATTTGATAATCAAAGCGTAAAAAAATTGCACTGAGGTGAAATAAAGTGGATTGTATACCCCGCTTTGTGATTTTTTTTACCTAAAGATAATCCTATAAAAAGGCTTACCTGTAGGTAAAATGACTATCCCCTAAACCTGTTGAGTTGTCCGGTCTCGGCAATACAGATTGCGGCGAGGCAACGTGTCAGCCCCCTCAGATGCAGCCGCTGACGTCAGCGGCGATGCATGTGCTCTGATGGTCCAGCGGACCCTGCAGAAAATTCAAAGCTCCTCGCCGGAAACAGGACTCCCACAGGCATGCCTGGGAGAGACCTCATCGCGTCTCCGGCCACTAACAGCACCGTAGCCCGCGACTCCGGGAAAGACGCAGATTAAAAGCTATTTATTTTCCACAGAAAGAATTAAAAACACTTACAGGATCTGGTGAATGTAAAAGCATATAATCATGGGTAATGCAGGTGGTCCGGCAGGCATATAAGTCCTCGACATATAGAGAGAGCTGTGTCATAATCTGCAGTGGAGCATCCTGGACCACAAAATTCCCTGTAAGACGGAGAGCGGTTACGGTTAGCATAAACCAGGCCAGTGATGGACGGAGGTTGGTTTGTCCATCACAGGCCTGGTTTATGCTAACCGCTTACCGGCTTACAGGGAATTTCATGGTGCCGGATCCTCCACTGCAGATTATGACACAGCTCTGATAGCCTTTATATGTCAAGGACTTTCATGCCTGACGGACCACCTGCATTACACATGATTATATGCTTTTACATTCACCAGATCCTGTAATGCTCTGTACACACGATCAGATTTCTGATGGAATAAAATCCGATGGAATTTTCCGTTGGAATTCCAATCAAGCTGACTTCCATCAGTCTTGCATACACACCATCAGACAAAATTCCAACCGTCCAAAACGCTGTGACGTAAAACACTTCGAAAAATTAAGTTCAATGCTTCTGAGCATGCGTCGACTTGATTCTGAGCATGCATGGGTTTTTTCTCTGTTGGAGTTCCAGACAGACGATCGGAATTTCCTATCGTTTTTTTTTTTCCATCGGAAAAATTTAAAACATGTTCTATTTTTTAACACCAATGGAAAAAAGTCAGATGGGGCGCACACACGATCGTTTTTTCCAATGAAAAAAGTCCATTGGATAAATAGCTTTTAATCCTGCACTTAGAGTCGCTTCTCATTTTTTGTCTGTTTTGTCTCTAGAGATTGCTTCTCCTTGTGAGTGCAGCCCTAAGTGTAAGAAGATACACCATCGGACCTCTGCCTTTTTATATGTACTTTCTGCTTGGTCCTTATGCTAAGAGGGCCCTTATACACTGTACCGCCATTTAGTGATGCCTGCTTTAAATGTTAAATAGAAGTTCATCATTATACATCCTTTGTCTTTGTATTAGGTACTCACCAGAATATCGATGGGATGGACTTGGAGCTGATCGCTGTACAGATGATGTTGCTCGATCTGGAAAACATGAATGTAAAGACAAACGCAAGTCTCATATGTGTAGTCATAATAAAAATAGTGAGCTTGAAACAACAATATAACTGCAACTGCAATATAAAATAATATATTTCATTTTACTCACCACCAGCTCTCTGATGTGATTGTGGACCCCTGCTGCTGACTCCAGGGACATCCTCTGCCTGAAGGTCAAGGCCATCTCTCAGCTCTGCCTCCCACTCTCGGAGCTCAACAGGCTTTCCCCTAATACACTCTCCCCGTAGACGCTTCTGCAGCTTTTTGATAACTGTCGCCCGACAATCATAGAATCTGTACATGAAAAAAAAACATTATTAGTTACATAAAATTAGAAACCAAAGTGATTTATTTTTTGGAAAAACAACCTGTCGTTTCACACAGTGATGTTTTTATATATATATACACGTTACAATATTTCCAAGTATGTTAATGTTCTCTTTTGTATGTGGCTGTGGCAAATAAATAGTTTTGTAAAGTTGAACTGTTAATTTTTATTGACTATTACACGGTGTAATTTTTACAAATGTGTGTTCTAATGCCGTGTACACACGACCGTTTTTCTCGTCGAGAAAAATTTAATTTTTTCCTTTTTATGAGAAAAAAGATCGTCTGTGGGCATTTTTTTTTTTCGCCGAGAAAAACGGCATTCAAAACGACCAGAAAAATTAGAACGTGTTCTAATTTTTCTCGTCGTTTTTTACGAAAAATTTTCCGCTGCAGTTTTCCCATAGGGAAACACTGCCGCGGAGCCCACAGACGGTCGTTTTTCTCGACAAGAGAAAAAATGACGTGAAAAACGACCGTGTGTGGGGAACAAGCCGTTACCTCGTGGTCAGCGCCGCCCCCCCCCCCCCCGCACCAAAAAAGCCCCCTCTCACACAGAGTACAGCGTTTGCTCATAGTTCACCCCTCATCCTCCCCTTTCCCTCTGCACAGACAGGAGAGAGAGAACTTGTCAGCGTCTTCTGCTGTGTTGTGTGATTCCAGGGTCAGTAGGTAGGTCGGTCGGATTCTGGCTTCAGTGGGCAGACCCAGCTACAGTCTGCATGTCCTAGAGGGGGTGAGAGTAAAATACCTATTCTCTTCACTGTCTCTCCTTGTAAACCTCAATCAGCAGTTTATCTGTACTCCAACTTAGTTTCTCCTATCTCCTCTCCCTGATATCTGAAGTACGGATCTCTGATAATTAACCCTCGGTGTCCTTGCTAGGAGAGGATTGTGCTTTACTACACCTCTTCAATGGACACATTTACACTGCTGATTACATAAATGGTTAACTCTTTACAGCTCAATATCTGCAGGCTGGTTCTTCTGGAATCAATGGCATTTAACACCTTGGTGTGTGCTTGTATATGTGGTTAACCTTTCATAGCTACTTGTATATCTCCGCCCTGGTTCACATTGATCATTCTTTGAAATCGCGCTACTTCACTTGAAGTAATGCGATTTCAAAGTAGCAAGGTCAGCACTATTGCAGGTGCTACTTGATAGACATCTGTGGGGCTTCATACACAGATGTCTCTTGAAGTCGCACCTGAAATCGGCAAAAGTAGTACAGAAACTACCTTTGCAAATCGGTGTAACGCTGCAAAATCGGTGTCGCACCGATTGGAACAGTGCCATTGCCTCCAATAGGCTGCGACTTGTCATGCAATTTAATCTCTCAAATTGCATGACAAATTGCTCCAATGTGAACCTAGGCTTTGGCAGGGTTTCCACTGGAACTGGCCGCGGATCGCACAAGAACGCTGTGCATCCCTGTTCTCCATTTCAGGGATGAATCAGGACCGAATCTTTGCCTGAATTTGGCCCTGAAACAGAGCCAAAGACGCAGTGCACTCCACAGCTGCCCCTGGAGATATGTGAACTGGCTCCATAGAGAGCCAGTTACATTCTCCTGCTATGCGAATTGGATGCAGGTAAACCAACATCCAATTCACATAGGTGTGAACCCGGCCTAATGCTGCCTTCTGACATATGAAGAAAAGTGTAATTTCTGATTGTAGATCAGTCTGAATTTTATTACCCATCCTGCTGACTACATTCAGCCCAGGTTCACACTGATGCAGGTTAGAAACCGTGCAAGTTCAGCTAAACTCGCACAATTTCAAACCAGCAATGCAGTCCGACTTCAGGGGGCGATTTGACAGACATCTGTGCGGGTTCATGCACATATGTCTATTCAAATCACCCCCTAAGTCGCCAAAAGTAGCACAGGAACTACTTTTGGGAATCTGTGCGGTGCCGCAAAGTTTTTCGTTGCACCAATGCAGACGGTGCCATTGCCAGCAATAGCTGCCGATATCGCATGCCAAATCGGCCCAATGTAAAGTGTGCTTAAATAGGAAGTGCAGTCTGCGCACATAATTTGGTATTATTAGAATGCAATTGGAGACCCTTATTTGGCACTGATGAGTCTGTGCTGATGGGCACTGGTGAGTCTGCATTGATGGGCACTGATCAGGCTGCCTTGATGGGCACTGACGAGGCTGCCTTGATGGGCACTGACGAGGCTGCATTGATGGGCACTGACGAGGCTGCACTGATGGGCACTGATGAGGCTGCACTGATGGGCACTGACGAGGCTGCACTGATGGGCACTGACAAGGCTGCGCTGATGGGCACTGATGAGTAGTGGTGCAACGGATCGGTGGTGATCCGAACGGCCACCTTGTTCGGATCGGATCACCACACGATCGGCGGAGCGCTCCGGAGCCTTGGCTGTAGGAAAGGCCGCGGCTTCGGCCTAGCTCCAGAGCGGCGGCAATCTTGGTACACCCGGCCGCGGCCGCTCTAGTGACGTTTCGCCGCCATCTTGCTCCACCCCACACTCCTGCACAGTAATGATAGAGAAGGGGCAAAGCGGACATCTTGTTACACCCACCGGAGTTTTAGATTTCATTTCATTTCAACACAAAACTGAGCTTATATGCTACATTATTTGGAAATCCATCGGACTGTTTACATGTTAAATTTAAAAGCAACAGCAAACCTTACATGGTTGCTAATGTGACGGAACACCTCTGATTTTCACATTCAACAGTTGAATGTGAAAATCAGAGGTGTTCTGTCACATTAGCAACCATGTAAGGTCAGCAGGTTTGCTGCTGCTTTTAAAATGTAACATGTAAAGAGTCCGTCGGATTTCCAAATACTGTATTTAAAGCGGTTGTATACCGCAAAACTTTTTTTTTTTTTTTCACAACCTGCAAGGCAAAGTCATAATGAACTAGTATGACTAGCATACTAGCTCATTATCAATCACTTACCTTAGATCGAAGCCCCCGCAGCGGTCCTCGGACACGTCCTCCGTCGCATCCATGATACCCGGAGTGACTTCCGGGTATCGCCGCTCCGACGCTGTGATTGGCCGGAGCGGCGATGACGTCACTCCCGCGCATGCGCGGGGAACGACACGATCCCCGCGCATGCGTGAATTCCGGCAGTGTCCGGCAGGCTGCCATTCAAGAGCCGCCGTTATCTACGGCGCGCATGCGCCGTAGATAGCGGTGCACTCTTTTTTGCAAATATCTCAGAGACCGTGTAGGTCTCAGAGATATTGGAAGCACCTACAGGTAAGCCTTAATGTAGGCTTACCTGTAGGTGCATTTCATATTTGTGGGTATACAACCACTTTAAGCAAATAAGCTCCATTTTGTGTTGAAAATAAATGAAATCTAAAACTCCGGTGGGTGTAACAAGATTTTGTCTTTTTTTTTTTTGCTGATCCGAAAATTGATCCGATCCGTGAGTTTTTTGATCCGTTGCACCCCTACTGATGAGGCTGCTTTGAAGGGCACTGATGAGGCTGATTTGATGGGCACTGATGAGGCTGCACTTGGCACCCACTTTTAACCACTTCAGTACTGTGCACTTTCACCCCCCTCCTTCCCAGACCAGGCCAATTTTCAGCTTTCAGCGCTGTCACACTTTGACAATTGCGCGGTCATGCTACACTGTAGTCAAATTAAATTTTTATAATTTTTTTCACACAAATACAGCCTTTTTTTGGTAATATTTAATTACCACTGGTGTTTTTATTTTTTACGCTACAAATAAAAAAAAGACTGAAAATTTGCCCAAAAATAAAGCATTTTTCTTAGTTTCTGTTATAAAATTTTGAAAAAAAGTAATTTCTCTTGATAAATTTTGACCATAAATGATGCTGCTAGATTTCTTCTGTAAAAATAACCCAAGTCAGTGTTTATTTGGTGTTGGCAGTGATGGAGGACAGACAGGTGTTTTATGGGGACAGGGGTGACAGTGGTGCTTGGTGTACTGTTTGTGGGGTGATCTGTAACAGCTCTCTGTGTAAAATCATCATCACACAGAGAGCTGTCACAGATCAGCCGTCACGTGATCGGGAGGGCCAATCACAGCGCCCATATCCGATCTCTGCTCAGCTGGATTCTGTGATCATAATGATCACAGGATCGAGCCACAGCGCATGGCTCGTTCTGAGGGACGTTCCTGACGAGGAAATGACCACACAGCCATTTATGTGCAGTGGCCGGGTGGGAGGTGGTTAATGTACGGAGAGAGAGGTGGGGTTCTAAAAAGAAAAGGTGGAGCCTAAAGAGAATAGGCTGTGGTTTACAGATGACAGGGCGGGTCTTAAATAGGAATGGGCGTGGCATTGACAGGAAAGGGTGGGTCATATTTAAATTAGGGGGTGCACAAGTTTAGTCAGGTGTAGGGCAGCACAAAACATAAATACACCACTGAGTGATTGTACCACCCTTTTGTAACCAATAAAAATGTTTGTGAACAAAAAAAAATAATATTGCAATAATTACCTGTGTCTGACACCAGTGGTGGGCCTGCAAAACTTGGAGACCAGATTCACGGAGTACTGGACCCGTCCCCAGCCTGCTGCCTTCTCGGATGTTGGCACGGTTTGGCAGAAGAGTGTCACTTTGTCTTTTAGAACTGCAGCAACCAATGCTGCATTCTCCTCTTGGGTATATACAGGCCCCCTTGATTTTTCTTGCTTACTTTTGTGGTGGGGTTGCTGCATGTCTGATTCAGCACTATCTGATGTAGGGGGGGACACATGTCTCCGTTTTTTGGCATGCTTCCGCTCCACTCCACCTCCACACTCCCTTTCAGGCCTTGGCTCCACTACACGCCTCCGTTCACCTACACTACTCTCCCCTCCACTCCTCCTCTCCCCAACAATACTCTCCTCTCCACGCCTCTTCTTCCCTCCACGCCTCTTCTTCCCTGCACGCCTCTCCTCCCCTCCACGCCTCCCCTCCCCTTCACGCCTCTCCTCCCCTCCACGCCTCCCCTCCCCTCCACGCCTCCCCTCCACTCCACGCCTCCCCTCCCCTCCACGCCTCCCCTCCCCTCCACGCCTCTCCTCCCCTCCACGCCTCCCCTCCCCTCCACGCCTCTCCTCCCCTCCACGCCCTCCACACCTCTCCTCCCCTCCACGCCTCTCCTCGCCTCCACGCCTCCCCTCCCCTCCACGCCTCCCCTCCCCTCCACGCCTCCCCTCCCCTCCACGCCTCTCCTCCACTCCACGCCTCTCCTCCACTCCACGCCTCTCCTCAACTCCACACCTCTCCTCCACTCCACGCCTCTCCTCTGAGTCCCCTCCTCCACTCCTCCGCTCCCCTCCACTCTCAGTCACACCAACACCAACTCTCATACCAACACACTCACTAACACCAACATTCTCACTTACAAGACTCACACGTCCATTCTCAAACCAGACATTCTAATTGCAATAAAACCACCAAACCACACAAAAACATCTACAAAAACCACAATGTCACTCTCTGCACTGCTCTCTGCTCCTCCCTCACCACACCACTTACACCCTCTCAAAATGGCGTACAGGGGCGGAGGCTATAGCCGCTTGTTGAAAACGAAACTAAAATACGAGATTGCGAATGGCCGCGATGTATTTACGGAAGTACGAATGCATTCGAAGCACGTGGACGTATTTTAGTTTCATTTTCAACACGCGGCTATAGCCGCGTGTTGAAAATAAAAATAACTGGTAACGCGAGATTGCGAATGACCGCGCCGAGATGTATTTACGAAAGTATAAAAAAATTACGAATCCATTCGAAGCACGGTAGTAGACACGAATCAAGGAAAACAAAACAATGTTACGAATCAACAGAAACGGCAGAGTAGTGTACAGAAAAACGAAAATTATTATCTAACAAAATTACGAATTACGAATCGTTCAGTATCAACGAAAATCAAACTGTTACGAAAGTACGAAAATAACTTAAACAGAAATACGAATCATTCAATATCAACAAAATTACGAATTTCAAATCAACGAAAATAACTTAGACAGAACTACGAATCATTCAGTATCAACGAAAATTAAACTGTTACGAACGTACGAACGAGTCCGAATAGGAAAACTCGCGTCTTACGAAATTACGAATCTTTACGAACCTACGGAACGAGACGAAACGAAACGATAGGAAACTAATTTTTTGGTTGTGCACATGTCTACTATACAGTATGTGGGTGGACATGTGCGGAGGGCGCTATGGGAGAGGAGAGGGGTGCCTATACTGATGGGGGGTCTGCACTGAGGGGGGGTTCCTATACTGATGGGGGGTCTGCACTGAGGGGGGTGTCTAATCTGATGAGGGGGTCTGCACTGAGGGGGTTGTCTATACTGATGAGAGGGTCTGCACTGAGAGGGGTGTCTATACTGATGGGGGGTCTGCACTCTGTGTGGGTGTCTATACTGAGGGAGGGGGTGGTCTGTACTGAGGGGTGGTCTGTACTGATCGAGGGAGGTGGTCTGTACCATACCCGCAGCCTTTGTTTCTCCTGTACCATGCCCGCAGCCTCTGCATCTAATGTTCCATGCCCATAGCCTTTGCATCCCCTGTATCATGCCCACAGCCTTGACATCTCCTGTACCATGCCCGCAGCCTCTGAAATCTCCTGTACCGTGCCCGCAGACTCTGCATCTGCTGTACCATGCCCGCAGCTCTGCATCTCTTGTACCCTGCCTGCAGCTTCTGCATCTCCTGTACCATGCCTGCAGCCTCTGCATCTCCTGTACCATAAAAAATATAAGTAAAAAATGCAGCGCTAGAAAGTGAACATGGGACTAAGGAATTGACTCCAGTCCAAATGTGGCTTAGACAGGATGCTCTAGCCACCACAGTCTAAGTCCACAGTGTAAATAAATATAAAAAATTCAATAAAGAAAAAAAAACAACCACACCAAAATATACTAATGAATAAAATTGGTGAATGTAAAATGACACTAATTAGAAATTGAACAGCATATATAGTACAGAAGTGCACCAACAAAGGACAAATTAATAAAAAATATGTATATGTGAATATACTGATGAATGAAAGTCCAGAGCCAAAGGTGGTGATAAAGGAAAAAAGCTTCTTCCAGATGAGAACTGTGCCTAATTGCAAAAAGTGACACCCAAGTGACTGGTGATCCTGCTTACCAGATGGCAGTGACTGTAACCACAGTCTCACCCAGCTCAGGGAATAGGGCCTCCCCACAGCCTAGCAGTATCCTGATTAGTGCCTCATCAGCCGATGTAAACTCAGAATGAGAAAAGAGAAAGAACCTCCATGGTGTAGTATATCAAATGAGATTTAATCAAAAGTAAGGATTGCACTTACAAAATCCAATAGATCAATCAGCGGTAAACAGCTTATAGACATAAGCGGCAATGCAGCGGTAAAACAAACGGCGTCTATTCAAATCTTCCCGGGTTCCTGTGTTCCGTGAGTCTTCCTCGTTTGTGTATGGAAGCGTAATGACGTCACCGGACCCCTACGTGTTTCGTCACCAATGGACTTCAACTGGGGATTGGCCGAGGCGAACGTCATCACGCTAGAGATATAAATACCCGCCGGCGCCATTTTGGAAGATGGCAAGCATACGGCAAGTAATAGAGAAAGTAAGGGCAACCCGGAAATGCATTGAGTTTGGGTTAGCCACACACAGGAAGACGGAAGAAACCTTAACATAAAAAGCACAAGAGCCATCTTGTGGTATAAAGAGGAAAATACCCACCAGATCACATAGGAACCAGGGAAGACTGAAAGCACCGCAAAAGATGTTATATATACATAACAGTTAAAATATACATATAACGCTGGGCAGCCAAAACAATAATATAAGACATGTATGCTTAAAAAAAAAAAAAAAAAAAAAAAATTTTATAAAAAATTGGGATCAATAATAAAGATAATAAACAATAAATTGAAAAATCAAGAATTGTTAATAAAGCTGTTAATGTCCCAATATACATTTAAACCAAAAGGTTTAAAAGATTTTAAAAGAAAAATCCATCTGGTTTCAGATCTGGAGATAGCTCTGACCATATTGGTACCTCTCCAGTGGGGACGGATGGAATCTATGGCCAAAAAGGTAGTACCCTTCAGCTGACGGTTATGGTATTTATCATAGTGCTTAGATAAATTATGCTTGGGGAAGCCTCTCAGAATATTCCCTACATGTTCATTTAGCCGTACATGAAGTTCACGTTTGGTCCGACCAATATATTGTTTTGAGCACGGACATTGAATCATGTATACCACATATTTGGTGGAACACGTGATAAATGAGTCAATGTCATAAGTTTTATTAGTCACAGAAGATGTAAATTTAACACATTTACGGCCTATAGGGGAATTAATCTTGCAGATATTGCATTTGCGGCAAGGGAAAAACCCTTTCATATCTTGAAAAAATGAGGACTTCTTAGGGGGGTCTATCACATTAGGAGCGATACTCAATCTAAGCGATGGTGCACCCCTATAAATCAATACTGGTTGTTCAGGGATGATGGATCCTAGGATCTTATCATTCTTCAATACATCCCAATGTTTCTTAAAAAAAATTTTGATAGAGAAGTGTTGATTGGAATATCTGGTGATCATTGACCACCCAAATTTTTCCAATGAGGACTCATCCTTAGTTTTAGGGACCAGTAGGGTGCTTCTATCCATAGCAGCTACATTTCTGATCGTCTGATTAATCACAGAACATTGATACCCCTTATTCAGAAATCTTTGTTTTAAAATATCTGCCTGTACAAAAAAATTCTGAGATGTTAGTACAATTACGCCTAATTCTCTGGAATTGTCCTTTAGGGACCGCTGTAAGCCAGGATTTGTGGTGACAGCTGGTGGTAGGTATAAAGGAATTACGGTCTGTCTCTTTAAAAAAGTACTGGTGCTAATACGACCATCTTGAATGACAATATTTAAATCCAAAAAATTCACTTGCCTATCACTAGCTGTATATTGAAGAGATATACCCCTATCATTATTATTCAATTGGGAAAATAATTTTTTAAGAGACAGGATATCCCCCTCCCAAATAAGGATCACATCATCGATGTATCTTTTCCAGAGTAACAACTCCCTGGGGGGATTACTATCGATGACATCTGATTCCCAATGAGCCATAAAAAGGTTCGCCAGGCTGGGGGCAAATTTAGCCCCCATAGCAACACCTCTTTTTTGTAAATAAAAATCTCCGCCAAACCAGAAATAATTATGGCTCGTTGCAAACCGTAATAGTTCCATAATAAAGTCTCTTTGTAAACATGAAAGAGAAGAGTCTTTTTGCAAGTAGAAATCCACTGCCTCAAAACCTTGTTGGTGAGGAATGATGGTATAAAGGGAGGCGACATCGGCCGTCGCTAAAACACATCCTTCTTTCCACTGGAAATCATTAAGTAAATTGAGCACCTGTGTGGTATCTCTTAAGTAGGCTGGAGTGTTGACCACTAGTGGTTGAAGAAAATGGTCAACATATTTACTGATTCTAGATGTAACCGAATCAATACCGCTGATGATGGGGCGGCCCGGGGGTTGGATAGAGTTCTTGTGTAATTTGGGCAAATAATATATGACAGGTACTCTGGGGATAATTGGGATGAGATGGGTCTTCTCTTTTTTATTAAGAATATCTCTCTCAAACCCATATTCTATCAAACTGGACAGTTCTTTTCTAAACTTAATGGTAGGGTTGGAGGCAAGGTGAGCGTATGTTGAGTCATCCGATAATAACCTAGTCATTTCTTCAACATATTGAGACTTATCTAACACTACTATGCCTCCACCCTTATCAGCCGGTCGTATTATGATGTCATTCCGTTTGCATATTTGTTGAATATGTTCTCGGTAGTCATCTTTAGTTTTCTTTTTTGGAATTTTCAATTCTAATAGGTCATGAAGAACTAGTTCCTTAAAAACTTGTATTGATGGAGCTACAAAACCTGGTGGGTTGAAGAGTGAAGCATTTCTTAACTCAGTATGGCGAATAAGAATGTCCCCAGGTTCATGAGATCCAGTAGGGGTCATACGATCCGCAAGTGAATGAATAGGTACCATATGTACAACCTGACTGTGGTTGCCAATAGGGTTCAAGATAAAATGTCTCTTGATATTCATCTTCCTAATAAACTTGTGGACATCAATGAATGTCTCAAATTTATTTAGGTTATGTGGGGGTGCAAATTTTAAACCCTGACTCAAAACTTTTTGTTCTCCTTCAGATAGTAAGGCTGTGCTCAGATTAAATATACCGCTTATGTCTAATTTTTCCTTTTTTTTGGCCCTGACTCGCCTCTTCTCTTTCATGTTTACAAAGAGACTTTATTATGGAACTATTACGGTTTGCAACGAGCCATAATTATTTCTGGTTTGGCGGAGATTTTTATTTACAAAAAAGATGTGTTGCTATGGGGGCTAAATTTGCCCCCAGCCTGGCGAACCTTTTTATGGCTCATTGGGAATCAGATGTCATCGATAGTAATCCCCCCAGGGAGTTGTTACTCTGGAAAAGATACATCGATGATGTGATCCTTATTTGGGAGGGGGATATCCTGTCTCTTGAAAATTTATTTTCCCAATTGAATAATAATGATAGGGGTATATCTCTTCAATATACAGCTAGTGATAGGCAAGTGAATTTTTTTTAAATATTGTCATTCAAGATGGTCGTATTAGCACTAGTACTTTTTTTAAAGAGACAGACCGTAATTCCTTTATACCTACCACCAGCTGTCACCACAAATCCTGGCTTACAGCGGTCCCTAAAGGACAATTCCAGAGAATTAGGCGTAATTGTACTAACATCTCAGAATTTTTTGTACAGGCAGATATTTTAAAACAAAGATTTCTGAATAAGGGGTATCAATGTTCTGTGATTAATCAGACGATCAGAAATGTAGCTGTTATGGATAGAAGCACCCTACTGGTCCCTAAAACTAAGGATGAGTCCTCATTGGAAAAATTTGGGTGGTCAATGATCACCAGATATTCCAATCAACACTTCTCTATCAAAATTTTTTTTAAGAAACATTGGGATGTATTGAAGAATGATAAGATCCTAGGATCCATCACCCCTGAACAACCAGTATTGATTTATAGGGGTGCACCATCGCTTAGATTGAGTATCGCTCCTAATGTGATAGACCCCCCTAAGAAGTCCTCATTTTTTCAAGATATGAAAGGGTTTTTCCCTTGCCGCAAATGCAATATCTGCAAGGTTAATTCCCCTATAGGCCGTAAATGTGTTAAATTTACATCTTCTGTGACTAATAAAACTTATGACATTGACTCATTTATCACGTGTTCCACCAAATATGTGGTATACATGATTCAATGTCCGTGCTCAAAACAATATATTGGTCGGACCAAACGTGAACTTCAAGTACGGCTAAATGAACATGTAGGGAATATTCTGAGAGGCTTCCCCAAGCATAATTTATCTAAGTACTATGATAAATACCATAACCGTCAGCTGAAGGGTACTACCTTTTTGGCCATAGATTCCATCCGTCCCCACTGGAGAGGTACCAATATGGTCAGAGCTATCTCCAGATCTGAAACCAGATGGATTTTTCTTTTAAAATCTTTTAAACCTTTTGGTTTAAATGTAGATTGGGACATTAACAGCTTTATTAACAATTCTTGATTTTTCAATTTATTGTTTATTATCTTTATTATTGATCCCAATTTTTTATTTACATTTTTTATTTTTTTTATTTAAATTTTTATTTTTAAGCATACATGTCTTATATTATTGTTTTGGCTGCCCAGCGTTATATGTATATTTTAACTGTTATGTATATATAACATCTTTTGCGGTGCTTTCAGTCTTCCCTGGTTCCTATGTGATCTGGTGGGTATTTTCCTCTTTATACCACAAGATGGCTCTTGTGCTTTTTATGTTAAGGTTTCTTCCGTCTTCCTGTGTGTGGCTAACCCAAACTCAATGCATTTCCGGGTTGCCCTTACTTTCTCTATTACTTGCCGTATGCTTGCCATCTTCCAAAATGGCGCCAGCGGGTATTTATATCTCTAGCGTGATGACGTTCGCCTCGGCCAATCCCCAGTTGAAGTCCATTGGTGATGAAACGCGTAGGGGACCGGTGACGTCATTACGCTTCCATACACAAACGAGGAAGACTCACGGAACACAGGAACCCGGGAAGATTTGAATAGACGCCGTTTGTTTTACCGCTGCATTGCTGCTTATGTCTATAAGCTGTTTACCGCTGATTGATCTATTGGATTTTGTAAGTGCAATCCTTACTTTTGATTAAATCTCATTTGATATACTACACCATGGAGGTTCTTTCTCTTTTCTCATTCTGAGTTTACATCGGCTGATGAGGCACTAATCAGGATACTGCTAGGCTGTGGGGAGGCCCTATTTCCTGAGCTGGGTGAGACTGTGGTTACAGTCACTGCCATCTGGTAAGCAGGATCACCAGTCACTTGGGTGTCACTTTTTGCAATTAGGCACAGTTCTCATCTGGAAGAAGCTTTTTTCCTTTATCACCACCTTTGGCTCTGGACTTTCATTCATCAGTATATTCACATATACATATTTTTTATTAATTTGTCCTTTGTTGGTGCACTTCTGTACTATATATGCTGTTCAATTTCTAATTAGTGTCATTTTACATTCACCAATTTTATTCATTAGTATATTTTGGTGTGGTTGTGTTTTTTTCTTTATTGATTTTTTTATATTTATTTAGACTGTGGTGGCTAGAGCATCCTGTCTAAGCCACATTTGGACTGGAGTCAATTCCTTAGTCCCATGTTCACTTTCTAGCGCTGCATTTTTTACTTATATTTTTTCTGTTTTTTAGTCTTTTATTGTATAGGACTATTTATGCTAGCCGCTTTTAGTTTATTTCACTACCACTGTCATTCATTATCACTAGCGCAACGTTAGCCCTTTGGGCTTCCTTTTATTCCTTATATCACCTGTACCATGCCTGCAGCCTTTGCATCCCCTGTATCATGCCCACAGCCTTGACATCTCCTGTACCATGCCCGCAGCCTCTGAAATCTCCTGTACCGTGCCCGCAGCCTCTGCATCTGCTGTACCATGCCTGCAGCCTCTGCATCTCCTGTACCATGCCTGCAGCCTCTGCATCTCCTGTACCATGCCTGCAGCCTCTGCATCTCCTGTACCATGCCCACAGCCTCTGCATCGCCTCCTGACCAATCAAAAAATAATTTAATTTTTTTATTTTTTTTATCAATCCTGTTGGGGGAGGAGGGGGCCTGACATCTCTCATTTGAGACAGGGAAAGGGACTAAGGACACAGATTCCCCAGTCCCTTTCTCTGCAGCTGCACTGAAGATGAATGGACATGAGACAGAGGCTCCTCTACATTTAGAAACTAAAGCAGAGTAAATACAGTTTACGATGCTTATTAATAAATGGACAGACTGTGCATTCAGAAAAGGAAGGAGCCGGTAAATGACAGATTTACTGGCTCCTTCCTCCGCTCTCCATCCTGACAGATCCAGGACAAGGAGGGACCGGAGGAGCACAGTGGGGGAGCAAGAGGAGGACATGGAGGGGGACTTTAAGAGCATGGAGGAGGACACAGAGGGGAACTGGAGGGTGACCGGAGGGGGACTGGAGGAGGAAACGGAAAAGGACACAGAGGAGGACACGGAGCAGAGCCGGAGGCGGACACAGGGGACAGTCAGGGGTGATCGGTGTGGCAGTAGGGGGAGTTATAAGCTCCGATCTCCCTGTATAGATTTCAATAAAGCAGCTGAAAGCAGCGGGAGGGAGAGGGGGAGAAGCGTCTGTCAGCTGCTTTATTGAAATCTATACAGGGAGATTGGTGCTTGTAATTGCCCCCACCGCTGCACCAATCATCCCCGACTGCCCAGCTATCCGATTAGGCATCAAAGCATTTGCACAAGTACAAGTACTTGTGCAAACACTCGGTATCGGCACCGATACCGATACTAGTATCGGTATCGGTGCAACCCTAGTGATTAGTATTGCCGATATGTATTATAGTATTTGATATATATACTATAGTATTGGCAATTAGTATTGCTGATATGTATTACAGTATTGTCAAATCAGTACTGCTGATATGTATTATCGATATGTATGGCATTTAGCATTGACAATATGTATTATAGTCTTGTTAATTAGTATTTCTGATATGTTGGTTAGTATTGGTGATATGTATGATAGAATTGGCAATTAGTATTGCCGATATGTATTTTAGTATTGGTGATTAGTATTGCCGATATGATTATAGTATTAATGATTAGTATTGCTGATATGTATTATAGTATTGGCTATATGTTTTTATAATATTGATGGTCAGTATTGCCAATATTTATTATAGTGCTAATTGGTATTAGCGATATGTAATATAATATTGCAGATTAGAATTGGCAATATGCACTATAGTATTGTTGATATGTATTATGATATTGCCGATATGTATCAAAGTAATGACGATTCGTATGTATTGTCAATATGTATTGTAGTATTGACAATTGGCATTGCCAATATGAATTTTAGCATTGCTGATATGTATTATAGTATTGGCGATTAGTATTGCTAATATGTATTATAGTATTGGCGATATGTATTATAGTACTGACTATTAGTATAGGCGATATGTATTATACTATTGGCGGTTAGTATTGCTGATATTATAGTATTAGTAATATGTATTATATCATATACGTATTATATCATATATAGCAGGGGTGTCAAACTCAATTTCATCGTGGGCCTCATCAGCATTATGATTGTCCTTAAAAGGGCTGGTTGTATCTGTACGATTAGTGCATCCCCTCCCCTTACATTAGATGTCAAGAGCCAACCCACCATCAGAAGTTGAGTCCCCTACTCTCCCTTACATCACAGTGCACCCCCTTTCCTTATGCTGCTGCTGGGAAGAAGCTGGATGCATTGCTTGAAAGCAGAAAGTAGGGGTCTGGAAGAGGACCAGAGGAGGGCTGAAGCTCTCCTGCAGCTGCAGGAGAGGTGCGAGGGCCACATGAAATGGACTGGAGGGCCGGATTCAGCCCGTGGGCCTTGTGTTTGACACCTGTGATATACAGTATATGTATTATCGTATAGGTAATATGAACACATTGTTGTCAGTGATGAGTGATATGTATTTTAGTATTGATAATATGTATTATATGATATATTCTATGTATTTGTGATTTGAACACATGCTATCAGTGATGAGTGATATGTATTTTAGTATTGATAATATGTATTATATGATATATTCTATGTATTATTTGTGATTTGAACACATGCTATCAGTGATGGGTGATATGTATTACTCTATATCAGGGATATGCAATTAGCGGACCTCCAGATGTTGCAGAACTGCAAGTCCCATGAGGCATAGCAAGACTTTTACAGACACAAGCATTACACCCAGAGGCAGAGGCATGATGGGACTTGTAGTTTTGCAACAGCTGGAGGTCCGCTAATTGCATATCACTGCTCTATATGATAGTTGATATGTATTATAGTATGGCATGAGTGGAAATCTTTTTAGCGTTAAAATGGGACTGACTCTTTATACTAGTTAATTTTTTTTATATCTGTATGTATATTGTTAAATTTTACTAATTAGTTGATAATATATTGTATATCTTTTTTTACCTATAAAAATAAAACCTCTTAAACCATAAAAACTAATCATTATCAGAAGTTTCGCAACATCATAAAAAACCTCCACAAACAGACTGTAAAATATCTTAAATCATGTAAACATAGATATTTATAATTTATATACAGACTTAAAATGTCCAGTGTGAGTGTGAAATGCTATTTTTGAGAGTAAAATTTGTACAATAACCAATATTTCATTACCCACTTGACCTGTTTATTACTTAGTGCAAATAACACCACTTTAGGTTTAATTGTTTTTTTTCCCTACCATTACAGTTATATTTGCAATTTATGTTGTATGAACAGACAAGGCATGCTCATTAAACATATTTTAATCAATTATAGGGATGAACACAGATGAGATTTTTCTTTTCCCTGAAATTTTGCTGAAAAAAAACGGAAAATTTTATTCAAATACTTACCGTAATTTTCCTTTCCTGACGAGCTCCATGTCAGCACAGCTGGGTGAGGCTCCACCCACCCCCACGTGATCAGGACTTAACTATACATTTTTCACTTACCTCAACCTCAGCTTTTCGTAACTATTACTACTTAACTGGGCGTGTTCTGTGCTGACATGGAGCTCATCAGGAAAGGAAAATTACGGTAAGTATTTGAATAAAATTTTCAGTTTTCCTGACGGCTCCATGTCAGCACAGCTGGGAATTAACTAGCCAAAACAGGGGAGGGATAATGCTACACACTCCAATTCTGACTAAAACGGTAACAGAAAACCATAATGCCTCTGACAAACCCAACTGTCATGAATATGAATATTTTGTATTACGGATAGTTTGAGACACCCGGCCTGCTGTCACCCTCAAGGTCTGGACCTTTCTAGTGAGAATGCCGTGACTCTCCTGGCACAGCCAGCCTTACAACCTGCAGGCCAAGGAGATGAGGTTATCAACCAAGAGATAATGATTTTACGGCTCCCAGCAAGATTATTATGTGTTCCACCTGAAAAGGACAAACAGATGTACAGATCTCCTTATGGCAGGAGTCGCCTTGATTAAATATTTTAGCGCTTAGCCCAGATCCGATGGGCTAACTTTTTGAGTACTCCCCAAAGGGAACGTAGGAGGGAAACCTCTTGTGTGATATGAACTCTAAAGGTCAGTTCAGGCACATATTAGAGCATTGGCATGAGCACCATTCTGTCTGGGAAGTACGCGAGTATGGGTTCACCAATGCTGATGTAATTGGCACCAGTAAATCAGTTTCAGCGAGAAAGTACCACAGGGTGATTGAAGGCATCCGATGAAATAACATCCATCAGCATTGGTATATCTCATTCCGGAAACAAGTTTGGGGTTTCAACCAAATTGAATCTTGAAAAACTGTATAATTAAGCGTTGGAAGCTTGCTGAATGCCGGTGAAGACAGTGATAGCCAAAATGCATTTCTATAGCATGCTTGCGTATAGAATTAAGTCAAGCCATGCCTGTAGACATCCGAAGCAGGCTTCTGAAGAGTCCAGCGTAAAATCTTGATCAGCGAATATACTGGGCATATATGTCCTGTTCTACTATAGGCGTGCTTAGCGCTGACCTTTCTCGTTTCGTAGAACTGTTCAAATCTTCACAGAGCATTCGACATCCATTAGGCTCTGCCTCTCTCGACCCAGGCCATCAGCCTGAGCCTGTCGGATGCTGGATGAATGGGACTGGAGAAGATTTGATCTACCAGGCAGAGGGCGTCACTCCTTGACACTCATCAGGATGAGTAGCGGGTACCAAAACTGTCACCTTCCCTCGCCCCAGCCTTAGCTGGAAGCTGAGAATCAGAGGGAGCAGCTGAAAAAGGCATCAGCACTCTTGGCCATCCATTCTGCGGTCAGCACCTCCACTCCGAGCGCTTGCGGCTCCTGGGCCCTGGAATGGAACTTCAGCGACTCAGTGCTGACTGGGAATGAAAGCAGTCTACCTCTGGCAGACAAAACACCAATCTCTGTTAGTTCTCGAAAGACTCGCAGTAGTCTGGATCATCCATTGTCGTCAGACTTGACCTGGACAAATAGATTGTCTGAAGATTCTTCCGACCAGGCACATAGGTCGCAAATCGTTGGGAGGATTGACTTGGGTGAATTCTAGAATTAGAGAAAACTTCAGAACTGAGAGACTGAGCCTTGTTTCCAGATGTAGGCCACAGTCGTTGTGCTGTCCAACTTTCCCAGGACAGGCTTACTCTGGATGAGATGACTGAAGGCTAAGAGCCTGAAAAGGTTGCCTTCAACTCCAAGACGGAGTCTTGGATCCTTGACAAAAGACCATTGGTCCTGAGCTCATTGCTACTGAAGAAGGGCTCCCCTAAACTAGCTGGTATCTGCCTGTACCACCAGATCGTCCGAGCTGCTGGGGCGAGGCTATTTCTATGGCTCAATCTGAGACATGAAGGATGAAAGATCTCCAAATATGGCCCAAAATGCTTTCCTTAGGGGACCACGTGTCCATCCACAAGCCGTCCCTATGTTCACAGAGGAACCACATAGTGCCCCTAGGGCATGTATGGGTGGCCCAACCCAAAATAACAGAGAGCATCCTGACATGGAAGTTCTTATTGACTTCTTGGACTAAGCATTTGCTTCCTTGTCTTTCCTGGACTCCCATCCAGAAAAGCGCAGGAGCTACGCTCTCTAGCATGAGCGTGAGCGTGGACAATAACTATTGAGTTTTCGGTCTTCTTTAACTCAGTAGACCTTCATCTTGAGGCAGGAGGCTAGACTGGCCACTATTTAATTTAGGCTTGCTCTTCTGCGATTAAGAAAAAAATGCAGTGAGCGCGTTTGTCCTTGAGGGTCTCACCTTCCGATGGTAAGGTCATGTGAATGGCCGATCCCACAAGAGACACATACTAACCAGCGGGGTGGTCCCAACCCCTGGACCTCTATTCGTTCCAAAGGGCATAACTTTGACATCCTGCTGTGACAATATCCACTAATCTTGACGAACAAGCACTTGATCCATTCAACATCCAGCCGTCTTTTGGAGGTATTTAAAATACTTCCAAAGTTTCACCTCTATACACAGGCATTTCACCAACCTTAGCAATCTGGACACAGGTCGTCCTCTTTCTCCTGTTCAGAAGAGACTGGAGAGAGTTGATTGGACCAAGAAGGCCCTGAAAGAAGGCTGGACATTGCCAAACAGATGGTCCCCATATGAGAAGAATCTAGTCATTCCTCCAGAGTGTCTTGACCATCTGCTTAATTGTGACAACTGGTTAGGTGTCGTCATCTTTATCCTAGGTTGCTTGAACTAGGTAGCATCCTTGCCGTCTGTTTCTTTATGGAAGGATCTGAAGCAGATTGTTTGTTTGGGAAGGCTTGGAGAATTCACAGGGTGAGTGGAAACACTCCTTTAGAGCGTATTGACCACATGTTTCATTAGTGCGACCACCTGTTAGGCGCCGTCATCCATATCCTTGGTTGCTTGATAATGCAGACTGTGTGCAGTCATGTCCATCCAGAAGTTTGGAGAATGGGCTGCTTCACCTGGTATGGACAGGCGGCTTCTCATTATTAGAGCAGATAACCCTTTCATATGGTAAGCCAAAAACACCCCTTTAGAGTGTATTGGCAATTTGTTTATTGGGTGTAACACCTTTTAGGTGTCACACTCCTCCCTGGCTGTTTAAGCAAGTGGGATACATACTGTCATGCTCATCCGGAAATTTGGAACATGCACAGCTTCCCCTGGTGTGGACAGGCAGCTTCTCATTGTCAGAACAGATAACCCCTTTTACAGGGTGAGCCGAAAACACCCCTTTAGAGCGTATTGGCAATTTGTTTATTGGGTGTAACACCTTTTAGGTGTCACCCTCCTCCCTGGCTGTTCCAGACAGTGGGATACATACTGTCATGATCATCCGTAAATTCTGAAAATTGTCTGTTTCACCTGGTGTGGACAGGCAGTAGTGATGAGCCGAACACCCCCGGGTTCGGTTCGCACCAGAACCCGCGAACGGACCGAAAGTTCGTACGAACATTAGAACCCTATTAAATACAATGGATGCGAACGTTCGAATTCTAAAGTGCTAATTATAACGACTATTATGCATGTTATTGTCCTAAAAAGGGTTTGGGAACCCGGGTTCTGCACCAGGGGACATGTATCAATGCAAAAAGAAGTTTTAAAAACGGTCGTTTTTCGGGAGCAGTCATTTTAATGATGCATAAAGTGAAAAAAAAAAAGTCAAATATTCCTTTAAATATCGTACCTGGGGGGTGTCTAAAGTATGCCTGTGAAGTGCCACGTGTTTCCCGTGTTTAGAACTGTCCCTGCACAAAATGACACTTCTAAAGGGAAAAAAAGCCATTTAAAACTGCTTGCGGCTTTAATGTAATGTCTGGTCCCGGTAATATGGATGAAAATCTTTAAGAAAAATGGCATAGCTACCCCATGACCCCCCCCCCCCCCCCTACCCCAGCCCATTACCAGCCCCTTTGGGTCTTGTATGGATATTAAGGGGAACCCCGCACATAAAATAAAAAAGGCCCTATATACTCTGAACAGCCGTATACAGGCGGTGCATACAAGACAGGGACTGTAGGTTTGTTCTTATGTAGAATCTGTTTGTAATTTTGAACATGTACATTGTTGAAGTGTAGCTCCAGCCCAAAAATCTATTTTTAAACTTTTTGGAAAACATAGGTAAGGGTTATCACCCCTGTAACATTTGTTTTGCTGTCTGTGCCCCTGTTCAGAACATTTCACCTCACTTTCCGTCCCAATGACAACTGTTTTTGAAATGTGGTGTTTTTCTTGAAACAAGGATTGCTGATAAAGCATCAGTACAGAGGAGACACCTTTCTCCCATATTTATTCTTACAGGAGAGAATTTTCCTTCCTAGTGGTAGATTTCCTCTCACTTCCTGTTGTCTTCTTGCGTTTGCAAGTAGGAGTCGTTTGTAAGTTGGATGTTTGAAAGTAGGGACCTGCCGTATATACTCTGCAGAAATAGGCCCCTTAGTTGTTGGTGTTGGCACAACACTGTAAGCACTCACAGTTACTCTTGGTTGGTGCTGGAACGCCCTGCTGTCAACTATTATATCAGGAATTTTAATTACATATAATTGTTGAACAGTGGTAGTAAAAATTGGGCCTTTGATGGTGGTGCTGGTGCCACAAAACTGTAAGCCCTTACAGTTACTCTTGGTGGGTGCAGCAATGGGCCCTGCTGTGAATTATTAGATCAAGAATTGTAATTGCATGCCCCTGTTGAACAGGGGCTGAAAAATTGGGCCTTTCGTGGTGGTGGTGGTGTTGCCACAACACTGTAAGCCCTCAGAGTTACTCTTGGTGGGTGCAGGAATGGGCCCTGCTGTGAATTATTAGATCAAGAATTGTAATTACATGCCCCTTTTGAACAGGGGCTGAAAAATTGGGCCTTTCGTGGTGGTGGTGGTGGTGGTGGCGTTGCTACAACACTGTAAGCCCTCAGAGTTACTCTTGGTGGGTGCAGCAATGGGCCCTGCTGTGAATTATTAGATCAAGAATTGTAATTGCATGCCCCTGTTGAACAGGGGCTGAAAAATTGGGCCTTAGGCACTGGTGGCACAACACTACAACCCCTCACAGATACGTTACTTGGAGCACAGCAATGAGCCCTGTTGCAAAGTATTGCTTCAAAAATTGTAATGACACGCCCCTGTTAAACAGGGGCTGAAAAATTGGGCCTTAGGCACTGGTGCCACAACACTCCAACCCCTCACAGATACTGTACTTGGAGCACAGCAATGAGCCCTATGGCAAATTATTGCTAAAAAAATTGTAATTACACGCCCCTGTAAAACAGGGGCTGAAAAATTGGGCCTTAGCCACTGGTGGCGGCACCCATAAACAAAAATGATCTTCCAAGCTATCATCATCAATCGTATCATTGAGGACTCGGAGGAGGAGGATAGCCAGTCAACATAACAGCACAGGCACTCAGCATCAGCATCAGTCTTGAAGGGATGTGACATGTTAAAATCAATTAGTCTGTTATATCAGCATCAGGTGTGTGGTAGCTGGTGGTGATCCAAGACTGGTTCATCTTGATGAAAGTCAGTCGATCAACCGAGTCGGTGGACAGGCGCACCCTGTGATCCGTGACAAATCCTCCAGCAGCACTGAATGTGCGTTCCGAAAGAACGCTGGATGCAGGACAGGCCAGTAGCTCAATTGCATACTGTGCAAGCTCTGGCCAGTGATCCATCCTCAAGACCCAGTAAGCCAGAGGATTTTCGGTGGGGAAGGTGTCCAAGTCTGACCTTGCCCCTAGATATTCCTGCACCATGTTTATCAGACGCTGGCGATGGTTGCTGGAACCGATCATACTTTGGGGCTGCGGACTAAAGAATTGTCTGAACGCATCGGTCAGACGGCCACCTTCCCCACCGTTCCTTCTTTGACTGGCCGAAGCCTCAGCAACTCGTTGTCCAGGACCAGGAGTTTGTAACCTCCCAGTCTCTGGGAACGCGTTGCACAGACCTTTCTGCAAGGCCTCCCGGAGTTGTCTCATCCTCTGCTCCCTCTGCGAAGGTAACATAAGGTCCGCAACCTTACCCTTGTACCGTGGATCAAGGAGAGTGGCCAGCCAGTAATGGTCCCTCTCCTTGATCCGAAGAATACGAGGATCCTTCCGCAGACTTTGCAGGATCAGGGAGGCCATGCAGCGTAGGTTTGCTGAGGCATTCGCTCCGGAGTCCTCTGGGTCACTAAGGACGACATGATCCGCAGCCACCTCCTCCCAGCCACGTACAAGTCCACTGGTTTCTTGGGACTGTAAATCATCCCTAAAAGACTGCTGCTGATGATGCTGAGTGCCAGCCTCCACCTCCATGCTGACACAATCCTCCTCCTCCTCCTCCTCCTCCTCCTCTTCCTCTTCCTGTGCGATGGGTGGGACAGAAGGAACACTGTCTGGGTAAAGGGGGCCTTGAGAGGCAAGGAAGTCCTCCTCTTCCTGCCTCTGTTCTGCCTCAAGTGCCCTGTCCATTATTCCACGCAGTGTGTGCTCCAACAGGTGGACAAGAGGTACAGTGTCACTGATGCATGCACTGTCACTGCTCACCATCCTCGTGGCCTCCTCAAATGGTGCCAGGACAGTGCATGCATCCCTGATCATGCCCCACTGGCGTGGAGAAAAAAAACCAAGCTCCCCTGACCCTGTCCTGGTGCCGTAGTCGCACAGGTACTCATTGATGGCCCTCTGCTGCGTGTGCAGCCGCTGCAGCATGGCCAACGTTGAGTTCCACCTGGTGGGCATGTCACATATAAGGCGGTTCTTGGGCAGGTTCAACTCCTTTTGCAGCTCAGCCAGGCGAGCACTGGCATTATAAGATCTGCGGAAATGCACACAGACTTTCCTGGCCTGCCTCAGGACATCCTGTAAGCCCGGGTACCTGCCCAAGAAACGCTGCACCACCAGGTTAAGGACGTGAGCCACACAGGGCACATGGGTCAGTTGTCCCTGTCGAAGGGCGGAGAGGAGGTTGGTGCCATTGTCGCAAACCACCATTCCTGGCTTAAGCTGGCGTGGCGTCAACCACCTCTCGGTCTGGCCCTGCAGAGCAGACAGGACCTCTGCCCCAGTGTGGCTTCTGTCCCCCAAACACACCAGCGCAAGCACGGCATGGCATCTTTTTGCCTGCGTACTTGCGTAGCCCCGTGAACGGCTACGGAGCACCGCTGGTTCATAGGACAAACCACAGGAAGAGGCCATGGAGGAAGAAGAAGAGGAGGGGGTGGAGGAGAGAGGTGTGTCACAACCAGTAGTAGCATTTTGGAGGCGTGGCGGTGGGACAACCTCCAACACTACTGCACCTTGTCCTGCATCCTTCCCAGCTGCCAAAAGAGTGACCCAATGGGCCGTGAAAGAAAGGTAACGTCCCTGTCCATGCCTGCTGGACCATGAGTCAGCGGTAATATGCACCTTACCGCTGACCGCCCTGTCCAGCGAGGCCAAGACATTGCCTTCCACATGCCGGTAGAGAGCCGGAATAGCCTTCCGTGAGAAAAAGTGGCGTTTGGGAACCTGCCACTGAGGAACCGCACATTGCACAAACTCACGGAAGGGGGCCGAGTCTACCAACTGAAAAGGCAGCAGTTGAAGCGCTAGCAATTTAGCCAAGCTAGCATTCAACCGCTGGGCATGTGGATGGCTGGGAGTGAACTTCTTTCGACGGTCCAGCAGCTGGGGCAGGGAAATTTGCCTGCTAGAATCGGACGTCGGTGTACTGCTAGCAGAGTGGCCGCAAGTACTTGGCTGTGACACACCTAATTCTACACCTTCATTCCTCTCAGTGCATGTTTCAGAGAGGACTGAAGTTATAGTGGGGTTGGAGATCCCAGCTGATGCGGTGCAAGGAGAGGTCCGCTTTGTTCTTTGGTGTGGGTCTTTGAGGTAGGCTTGCCAACGAGCTGCATGGCAGGTCAACATATGTCTGGTCAGGCATGTGGTACCCAAGCGGCTGATGTTTTGGCCACGCGATATACGCTTGAGACATATGTTGCAAACAGCAGCTGTGCGATCTGATGCACTAGCCTCAAAAAAGGCTCACACCAAGGAACTTTTTGAATGACGGGCAGAGGCAGCGCCCTGCACAGGCGGAGCTCTGCGGTGTGATTCCGTCGGTGTACTGCCCTTACGCTGGCCACCAAAGGGCATCCTGCCTCGTTGGAGATGTGCCTCCTCCTCATCCTCCTCCTCCTCTCTCCTATTAGGCACCCACGTGGAGTCAGTGACCTCATCATCCCCTCCCTCCTCATCACTGGAGCCAATCTGGCAGTATGCTGCAGCTGCTGGAACATGACTGCCAGATTGGTGTCCTTCTTGAGCATCCCCTCTGTCTGCTCTCACCCTACTGCCTTCCTGTAGCTGGGTTTCATCATCAGACCCTTCGAAACGCTGGGCATCCTCCTGGAGCATGTACCCAACACTGTGCTCAAACAGTTCGGGGGACTCCTCAGGAGGAGGACATGGTGGGTCTAGGGAAGGAGTGACTGATGATGAGTCTGACATTGATAACAGGGAAGAGGACGCTTTGGCAGCTGCTTTGCCAGTACCCTGAGCCTGGGTGAGAGAGGATGAGGAGGAGGAGGAGGGCTTGGTCATCCACTCTACCAAGTCTTCGGCATGATGTGGCTCAACATGTCCAGCTGCCGAAAGGAAGGACAAGCGTGTCCCATGGCCATGTGCTGATGACAATGCACCGCGTCCACGACCAGCACTGTTGCCCCCAGACACAGAGCCTGCTTGCCCTCTTTTATTGCCTCCTGACTGTCTGCCTCTCCTTGTTTGCCTTCCAGACATTCTAATAGATGGCCTGCAGGGAGATGGGAAAAAAGCAATAAGGGCTACCTTCAGGTGTCCTTCTCTGTCCCTTTACTTAAGGATTTCTAAATATGGTTGAGGATGATTGCTTTTGCACAGAATAGCACAACGACAATTTCCCTGACTGTCCAAAAATCAAGGATTTCAAAGATGGTTGATGAGGAATGCTTTAGCACACTATAGCACAAGGAGAATTCCCCTCACTTTCCTTCTTTGTCCCTAGAAACAAGGACTCGCACAGTGAAAGAAACTGACACTCTCCCTACCTAGAGTTTTCTGTCCCTAGAAAAAATGTTTTTTTTAAGCACACTATAGCACAAGGAGAATTCACTCACTGTCCTTCCCTGTCCCTGGAAACAAGGACTTGCACAGTGAAAGAAACTGACACTCTCCCTACCTAGAGTTTTCTGTCCCTAGAAAAAATGTTTTTTTTAAGCACACTAGAGCACAAGGAGAATTCACTCACTGTCCTTCCCTGTCCCTGGAAACAAGGACTTGCACAGTGAAAGAAACTGACACTCTCCCTACCTAGAGTTTTCTGTCCCTAGAAAAAATGTTTTTTTTAAGCACACTAGAGCACAAGGAGAATTCACTCACTGTCCTTCCCTGTCCCTGGAAACAAGGACTTGCACAGTGAAAGAAACTGACACTCTCCCTACCTAGAGTTTTCTGTCCCTAGAAAAAATGTTTTTTTTAAGCACACTAGAGCACAAGGAGAATTCACTCACTGTCCTTCCCTGTCCCTGGAAACAAGGACTTGCACAGTGAAAGAAACTGACACTCTCCCTACCTAGAGTTTTCTGTCCCTAGAAAAAATGTTTTTTTTAAGCACACTATAGCACAAGGAGAATTCACTCACTGTCCTTCCCTGTCCCTGGAAACAAGGACTTGCACAGTGAAAGAAACTGACACTCTCCCTACCTAGAGTTTTCTGTCCCTAGAAAAAATGTTTTTTTTAAGCACACTATAGCACAAGGAGAATTCACTCACTGTCCTTCCCTGTCCCTGGAAACAAGGACTTGCACAGTGAAAGAAACTGACACTCTCCCTACCTAGAGTTTTCTGTCCCTAGAAAAAATGTTTTTTTTTAAGCACACTAGAGCACAAGGAGAATTCACTCACTGTCCTTCCCTGTCCCTGGAAACAAGGACTTGCACAGTGAAAGAAACTGACACTCTCCCTACCTAGAGTTTTCTGTCCCTAGAAAAAATGTTTTTTTTAAGCACACTATAGCACAAGGAGAATTCACTCACTGTCCTTCCCTGTCCCTGGAAACAAGGACTTGCACAGTGAAAGAAACTGACACTCTCCCTACCTAGAGTTTTCTGTCCCTAGAAAAAATGTTTTTTTTTAAGCACACTAGAGCACAAGGAGAATTCACTCACTGTCCTTCCCTGTCCCTGGAAACAAGGACTTGCACAGTGAAAGAAACTGACACTCTCCCTACCTAGAGTTTTCTGTCCCTAGAAAAAATGTTTTTTTTAAGCACACTATAGCACAAGGAGAATTCACTCACTGTCCTTCCCTGTCCCTGGAAACAAGGACTTGCACAGTGAAAGAAACTGACACTCTCCCTACCTAGAGTTTTCTGTCCCTAGAAAAAATGTTTTTTTTAAGCACACCACACTAGAGCACAAGGAGAATTCACTCACTGTCCTTCCCTGTCCCTGGAAACAAGGACTTGCACAGTGAAAGAAACTGACACTCTCCCTACCTAGAGTTTTCTGTCCCTAGAAAAAATGTTTTTTTTAAGCACACTATAGCACAAGGAGAATTCACTCACTGTCCTTCCCTGTCCCTGGAAACAAGGACTTGCACAGTGAAAGAAACTGACACTCTCCCTACCTAGAGTTTTCTGTCCCTAGAAAAAATGTTTTTTTTAAGCACACTAGAGCACAAGGAGAATTCACTCACTGTCCTTCCCTGTCCCTGGAAACAAGGACTTGCACAGTGAAAGAAACTGACACTCTCCCTACCTAGAGTTTTCTGTCCCTAGAAAAAATGTTTTTTTTAAGCACACTATAGCACAAGGAGAATTCACTCACTGTCCTTCCCTGTCCCTGGAAACAAGGACTTGCACAGTGAAAGAAACTGACACTCTCCCTACCTAGAGTTTTCTGTCCCTAGAAAAAATGTTTTTTTTAAGCACACTAGAGCACAAGGAGAATTCACTCACTGTCCTTCCCTGTCCCTGGAAACAAGGACTTGCACAGTGAAAGAAACTGACACTCTCCCTACCTAGAGTTTTCTGTCCCTAGAAAAAATGTTTTTTTTAAGCACACTATAGCACAAGGAGAATTCACTCACTGTCCTTCCCTGTCCCTGGAAACAAGGACTTGCACAGTGAAAGAAACTGACACTCTCCCTACCTAGAGTTTTCTGTCCCTAGAAAAAATGTTTTTTTTAAGCACACTATAGCACAAGGAGAATTCACTCACTGTCCTTCCCTGTCCCTGGAAACAAGGACTTGCACAGTGAAAGAAACTGACACTCTCCCTACCTAGAGTTTTCTGTCCCTAGAAAAAATGTTTTTTTTAAGCACACTATAGCACAAGGAGAATTCACTCACTGTCCTTCCCTGTCCCTGGAAACAAGGACTTGCACAGTGAAAGAAACTGACACTCTCCCTACCTAGAGTTTTCTGTCCCTAGAAAAAATGTTTTTTTTAAGCACACTATAGCACAAGGAGAATTCACTCACTGTCCTTCCCTGTCCCTGGAAACAAGGACTTGCACAGTGAAAGAAACTGACACTCTCCCTACCTAGAGTTTTCTGTCCCTAGAAAATATGTTTTTTTTAAGCACACTAGAGCACAAGGAGAATTCACTCACTGTCCTTCCCTGTCCCTGGAAACAAGGACTTGCACAGTGAAAGAAACTGACACTCTCCCTACCTAGAGTTTTCTGTCCCTAGAAAAAATGTTTTTTTTAAGCACACTATAGCACAAGGAGAATTCACTCACTGTCCTTCCCTGTCCCTGGAAACAAGGACTTGCACAGTGAAAGAAACTGACACTCTCCCTACCTAGAGTTTTCTGTCCCTAGAAAAAATGTTTTTTTTAAGCACACTAGAGCACAAGGAGAATTCACTCACTGTCCTTCCCTGTCCCTGGAAACAAGGACTTGCACAGTGAAAGAAACTGACACTCTCCCTACCTAGAGTTTTCTGTCCCTAGAAAAAATGTTTTTTTTAAGCACACTATAGCACAAGGAGAATTCACTCACTGTCCTTCCCTGTCCCTGGAAACAAGGACTTGCACAGTGAAAGAAACTGACACTCTCCCTACCTAGAGTTTTCTGTCCCTAGAAAAAATGTTTTTTTTAAGCACACTAGAGCACAAGGAGAATTCACTCACTGTCCTTCCCTGTCCCTGGAAACAAGGACTTGCACAGTGAAAGAAACTGACACTCTCCCTACCTAGAGTTTTCTGTCCCTAGAAAAAATGTTTTTTTTAAGCACACTAGAGCACAAGGAGAATTCACTCACTGTCCTTCCCTGTCCCTGGAAACAAGGACTTGCACAGTGAAAGAAACTGACACTCTCCCTACCTAGAGTTTTCTGTCCCTAGAAAAAATGTTTTTTTTAAGCACACTATAGCACAAGGAGAATTCACTCACTGTCCTTCCCTGTCCCTGGAAACAAGGACTTGCACAGTGAAAGAAACTGACACTCTCCCTACCTAGAGTTTTCTGTCCCTAGAAAAAATGTTTTTTTTAAGCACACTAGAGCACAAGGAGAATTCACTCACTGTCCTTCCCTGTCCCTGGAAACAAGGACTTGCACAGTGAAAGAAACTGACACTCTCCCTACCTAGAGTTTTCTGTCCCTAGAAAAAATGTTTTTTTTAAGCACACTATAGCACAAGGAGAATTCACTCACTGTCCTTCCCTGTCCCTGGAAACAAGGACTTGCACAGTGAAAGAAACTGACACTCTCCCTACCTAGAGTTTTCTGTCCCTAGAAAAAATGTTTTTTTTAAGCACACTAGAGCACAAGGAGAATTCACTCACTGTCCTTCCCTGTCCCTGGAAACAAGGACTTGCACAGTGAAAGAAACTGACACTCTCCCTACCTAGAGTTTTCTGTCCCTAGAAAAAATGTTTTTTTTAAGCATACTATAGCACAAGGAGAATTCACTCACTGTCCTTCCCTGTCCCTGGAAACAAGGACTTGCACAGTGAAAGAAACTGACACTCTCCCTACCTAGAGTTTTCTGTCCCTAGAAAAAATGTTTTTTTTAAGCACACTAGAGCACAAGGAGAATTCACTCACTGTCCTTCCCTGTCCCTGGAAACAAGGACTTGCACAGTGAAAGAAACTGACACTCTCCCTACCTAGAGTTTTCTGTCCCTAGAAAAAATGTTTTTTTTAAGCACACTAGAGCACAAGGAGAATTCACTCACTGTCCTTCCCTGTCCCTGGAAACAAGGACTTGCACAGTGAAAGAAACTGACACTCTCCCTACCTAGAGTTTTCTGTCCCTAGAAAAAATGTTTTTTTTAAGCACACTATAGCACAAGGAGAATTCACTCACTGTCCTTCCCTGTCCCTGGAAACAAGGACTTGCACAGTGAAAGAAACTGACACTCTCCCTACCTAGAGTTTTCTGTCCCTAGAAAAAATGTTTTTTTTAAGCACACTATAGCACAAGGAGAATTCACTCACTGTCCTTCCCTGTCCCTGGAAACAAGGACTTGCACAGTGAAAGAAACTGACACTCTCCCTACCTAGAGTTTTCTGTCCCTAGAAAAAATGTTTTTTTTAAGCACACTAGAGCACAAGGAGAATTCACTCACTGTCCTTCCCTGTCCCTGGAAACAAGGACTTGCACAGTGAAAGAAACTGACACTCTCCCTACCTAGAGTTTTCTGTCCCTAGAAAAAATGTTTTTTTTAAGCACACTATAGCACAAGGAGAATTCACTCACTGTCCTTCCCTGTCCCTGGAAACAAGGACTTGCACAGTGAAAGAAACTGACACTCTCCCTACCTAGAGTTTTCTGTCCCTAGAAAAAATGTTTTTTTTAAGCACACTAGAGCACAAGGAGAATTCACTCACTGTCCTTCCCTGTCCCTGGAAACAAGGACTTGCACAGTGAAAGAAACTGACACTCTCCCTACCTAGAGTTTTCTGTCCCTAGAAAAAATGTTTTTTTTAAGCACACTATAGCACAAGGAGAATTCACTCACTGTCCTTCCCTGTCCCTGGAAACAAGGACTTGCACAGTGAAAGAAACTGACACTCTCCCTACCTAGAGTTTTCTGTCCCTAGAAAAAATGTTTTTTTTAAGCACACTATAGCACAAGGAGAATTCACTCACTGTCCTTCCATGTCCCTGGAAACAAGGACTTGCACAGTGAAAGAAACTGACACTCTCCCTACCTAGAGTTTTCTGTCCCTAGAAAAAATGTTTTTTTTAAGCACACTAGAGCACAAGGAGAATTCACTCACTGTCCTTCCCTGTCCCTGGAAACAAGGACTTGCACGGTGAAAGAAACTGACACTCTCCCTACCTAGAGTTTTCTGTCCCTAGAAAAAATGTTTTTTTTAAGCACACTATAGCACAAGGAGAATTCACTCACTGTCCTTCCCTGTCCCTGGAAACAAGGACTTGCACAGTGAAAGAAACTGACACTCTCCCTACCTAGAGTTTTCTGTCCCTAGAAAAAATGTTTTTTTTAAGCACACTAGAGCACAAGGAGAATTCACTCACTGTCCTTCCCTGTCCCTGGAAACAAGGACTTGCACAGTGAAAGAAACTGACACTCTCCCTACCTAGAGTTTTCTGTCCCTAGAAAAAATGTTTTTTTTAAGCACACTATAGCACAAGGAGAATTCACTCACTGTCCTTTCCTGTCCCTGGAAACAAGGACTTGCACAGTGAAAGAAACTGACACTCTCCCTACCTAGAGTTTTCTGTCCCTAGAAAAAATGTTTTTTTTAAGCACACTATAGCACAAGGAGAATTCACTCACTGTCCTTCCCTGTCCCTGGAAACAAGGACTTGCACAGTGAAAGAAACTGACACTCTCCCTACCTAGAGTTTTCTGTCCCTAGAAAAAATGTTTTTTTTAAGCACACTAGAGCACAAGGAGAATTCACTCACTGTCCTTCCCTGTCCCTGGAAACAAGGACTTGCACAGTGAAAGAAACTGACACTCTCCCTACCTAGAGTTTTCTGTCCCTAGAAAAAATGTTTTTTTTAAGCACACTATAGCACAAGGAGAATTCACTCACTGTCCTTCCCTGTCCCTGGAAACAAGGACTTGCACAGTGAAAGAAACTGACACTCTCCCTACCTAGAGTTTTCTGTCCCTAGAAAAAACGTTTTTTTTAAGCACACTAGAGCACAAGGAGAATTCACTCACTGTCCTTCCCTGTCCCTGGAAACAAGGACTTGCACAGTGAAAGAAACTGACACTCTCCCTACCTAGAGTTTTCTGTCCCTAGAAAAAATGTTTTTTTTAAGCACACTATAGCACAAGGAGAATTCACTCACTGTCCTTCCCTGTCCCTGGAAACAAGGACTTGCACAGTGAAAGAAACTGACACTCTCCCTACCTAGAGTTTTCTGTCCCTAGAAAAAATGTTTTTTTTTAAGCACACTATAGCACAAGGAGAATTCACTCACTGTCCTTCCCTGTCCCTGGAAACAAGGACTTGCACAGTGAAAGAAACTGACACTCTCCCTACCTAGAGTTTTCTGTCCCTAGAAAAAATGTTTTTTTTAAGCACACTATAGCACAAGGAGAATTCACTCACTGTCCTTCCCTGTCCCTGGAAACAAGGACTTGCACAGTGAAAGAAACTGACACTCTCCCTACCTAGAGTTTTCTGTCCCTATAAAAAATGTTTTTTTTAAGCACACTATAGCACAAGGAGAATTCACTCACTGTCCTTCCCTGTCCCTGGAAACAAGGACTTGCACAGTGAAAGAAACTGACACTCTCCCTACCTAGAGTTTTCTGTCCCTAGAAAAAATGTTTTTTTTAAGCACACTATAGCACAAGGAGAATTCACTCACTGTCCTTCCCTGTCCCTGGAAACAAGGACTTGCACAGTGAAAGAAACTGACACTCTCCCTACCTAGAGTTTTCTGTCCCTAGAAAAAATGTTTTTTTTAAGCACACTATAGCACAAGGAGAATTCACTCACTGTCCTTCCCTGTCCCTGGAAACAAGGACTTGCACAGTGAAAGAAACTGACACTCTCCCTACCTAGAGTTTTCTGTCCCTAGAAAAAATGTTTTTTTTTAAGCACACTATAGCACAAGGAGAATTCACTCACTGTCCTTCCCTGTCCCTGGAAACAAGGACTTGCACAGTGAAAGAAACTGACACTCTCCCTACCTAGAGTTTTCTGTCCCTAGAAAAAATGTTTTTTTAAAGCACACTATAGCACAAGCACAAAACACACTGACACTCTCCCTACCTATCCTTCTCTTTCCCTAAACTAAAGGAATCCAGGTTAAGCAAGAAAGAAATAAAAGTCACTGTCCCTGCCTATGCTGCTCTTTCCCTGCTCCGGAACACACTACACTAGGCCGCCGTGCTGGCGGCCTTTTATAGTGTGGGGCGTGTACTAAACACCCTCAGCAATAATTGGCCACAGGCATCCTGCCTGTGGCCAATCATTGCTCTCCTCGCTGCCGGCGCTGTGATTGGCCAAGCATGCGGGGTCACAGTGCATGCTTGGCCAATCACAGCGCCTGGATGACACTGCGATGGCGTAGTGCATTGTGGGCCGTTCGCGTCACTCGAATTTGGCGCGAACGGCCCAAATCGTTCGATCTTCGTCGAACGATCGAACAGCCGATGTTCGAGTCGAACGTATGTTCGACTCGAACACGAAGCTCATCCCTAACAGGCAGCTTCTCATTGTCAGAGCAGATGACCCTTTCACAGGGTAAGCCAGGAACACCCCTTTAGAGCGTATTGGCAATTTTTTCATTGGGTGTAACACCTTCTAGGTGTCACCCTCCTCTCCGGCTGTTTAAGCCAGTGGGATAAATACTGTCATGCCCATCCGTGTATTCCTCTTTTAGAACTTGAGGAGGGATGTTTGCTTGGGAAAGTCATGAGACTGCTCCTTCATGTTCATCCATGTCTTCTTATTGAAGGGCCTGAAGCATGTTCGTTCTGAGATTGGTAAACACTAATAGATAACCTCACCACAGGGCTTGTACACCATTCAGCAAACCAACCCATAGACCCGGATCACACTGGTGCGTTTTTAACATGCGACCCGACCAGTCAAATCGCATGAAAATAATATGCGGCAATTGCACCACCCTAATCGGTGCAACGCTGCATCAGCGGCGCCAAGCCAACTTCAACAAAGGCAGTTTTGTACTACCTTGCGGTTTCGGGTTGCGACCTATATTGACATCCGCACAGAGACTTGCACAGATGTCTCTGAAAATTGCGACCGGAACCGAGACTGACCAGCGGGAGACAAAGCTGAATAGCACAGCTTTATTCCCGCAAGCCAGTGCGACCCTGGACTAGGGAAAAAATGGTTAAATGCAGTAAATAGATTGCTTAGTTACAAACCCTGAGGGGTTAAACACAGCTAGAGGGAGGCAGAAGCTTCCATCTACAGCCCTGTTAACCAGATGGAGGTTAATTTGGCTAGGATCTAATCCTGGGAATCAGGTTATGATAAAAATGTTTGTTTCAGAACAGCAACACAAAGGTAGTAATTTGTAACAAAATTACAACCATCTGCAGTGTACACAAATCAAGGGAATTGTATACATCATAAACATGCTTCTCCAAACTCTTTTTTCTTCTTTTTTTTTTTTTTATTTTTTTTTTTAAGGAAGACCAAGATCACATATAAAAATACAAGGATATCCCATGTCTCCAAAGGCCATGGCTGGATTCAGTAGACATTTTTCAGGTGTGCTCCACATACCTTCTCTGCAAAATGCTGGTCTTTGGAGGGGTTTGGCATAGTGGCGTGACAGTAAGCAAAAACATGAGCAGCCTCCAACAGATTATATCCATGTGTGAACAGACAAAGTGTTACTTTGTGTATCTGTTATGCAGAGTACTCCCTGTCCAGTAATGCAGCATACACTGGATACAAAGCATTTAGCTCACCCAACCTCCGTCATCCGACCGTCGACGTTGGCACAGCGCGGGTGCGCGTGCATGGGGGAGTACTCTGCCACAACCGCTGTCCATCTTGTTTGGACCAAGCGGACCCCAGACACGGCTGTTAGCCATGATAAAGCCGCCCCGAGGACCAGCAGCGGGGCTCCCTAGATTATGGTCATTTAGACTAGACACCAGGGACTTTGTCCAGCTTCATCCATACGTATGGACGGTCCGCCAGCCATTTAGACTGGCTAGGTAGAGGAGCACACCTCCGTCCTGCACGTAGGAGGAAAAGAGAAGAACGCTGAGGTTGAGGTGAGTGAAAAATGTATAGTTAAGTCCTGATCACGTGGGGGTGGGCGGAGCCTCACCCAGCTGTGCTGACATGGTGCCGTCAGGAAAAGGAAATGTCTCCTCCCGATTTTGGCAAAAAAAAAAGCATTGGAGTCATTTGGGAAGGCAAAATATTGAGGCTTTTGGAGTTTTTAAGGGTGGAAATAAATTTTAGTTCTTGAAAGTTGTGTAAACACGTTTAATCTATCTTGAACATGTGCTTATACCACAAAATGGCCTCCTGTTATTTTATATTTTTTTCACAGAAAGAAAAAACAGCAAAAAAAAGCAAAATTAAGTATTTTTAGGCATCAACACAAATAAAAATGAAGCACAAATACAAGTTCACACTAGACTGCAGTGCGGGAAAGCTGCGTTCTAATCACACGTCACTTGCGATCTGCTGCGGGGGTCAGTGCAAAGTTAACAGCAACCCAGATGCAACTAATCAAATTAATGTTTTATTTTGTTGAGTTTTTTTGGATCTCATAAAAAAAATCATTCATTTTTGCAAGACATTGTCATCAAAAGAGAACTTTGTCCTAAAAATAATATAATTCTTTGTTATCTTAAGTAATGACAAAAATATTGCCTAATAAACAGATCCATAGCAGAAATGTAAATATTGCTCTTTTCCATAACTTTTTTAATTTAATCAAAAGTCCAACCATTTTTATATACAAAACATTATTTTTGCAAGTATTCATTAAAAAACAATTGTATTATTATTATTATTTTCTAAACTTTAGATAAAACTAGTAGTTTAAGTATGTGAATCTGTCTTGATATTAACCTTATTTAAACCCCTGTACAGCAGCATTTGGACTTGAAGTCATAATGTGTTGATAGAAAGAGAGAGTAAAGTGAGCATAATGATGACTTTATTAGTCTCTTACTGCTGCTAGGGTGTATCTAGATCAAGGTGTACTTTTTAGCTGCGCTGGAAAAGTGAAGTCATTGATCTGGCTATACTGTCTGACAAAGGTATATGAATTACAATATTGTTTGCACTGAATTACAATTTTTTTGGTAGGTAAAATAAAGCCATTTGTATACATTTACTAGTGTGAAGCTCTTTAAATTTGTATTTAATTTGAAAGGTACAACATTTTAGCAAATAATATTTTTTTATAGAATATACAATTGCTACTCATACCATACTATAATTTATTGGTATTAAAAGTTACCATTCCTTTTTAATCTGCAGCACTGTTATTTTCTGTGTAGGCTCCATCGGACTTTTGCTGTCGGAATTTCCGACAACAAATTTGCTGTCCATCGGACAGCAAAAGTCCGATGGAGCCTACACACGGTCAGAATATCCGACTAAAAGCTCACATCGAACATTTGTTGTCGGAAATTCTGATCGTGTGTACGCGACATAACAGTGTACAAAACGCCTCCAGGTTGCCATATTGCATTGAATTTTACTGTATTTTACCTGGTCTGGCACTTTAGTTAAGAAAAAGCAATCCCTTCTAGGTGATCAAGGTACATTGCAAGGATCTTAACAAACTTGGTTGCAGATTCCTACATGTTTCTTCTGCTCTAAAGCTGTTTGTTCAATTGTGTTTTTTAGATACTGATTCTAAATGACTAATTATAATCAGTTGGTGCTCTTTCATGGTTCTGATGAGAAAGGTTGCAGTGTTGGAATCCATTTAGAAGTGATTAACGCATTTTGGAGGATGCCTAAAGTCTGACTTGTATCTTAGCGCAGAGTTCTTCGCACTCTGGGAGAGTTCTGTACACTTATGCCGCGTACACACGATCGGACATTCCGACAACAAAACTGTGGATTTTTTTCCGACGAATGTTGGCTCAAACTTGTCTTGCATACACACGGTCACACAAATGTTGTCTGAAATTCCGATCGCCAAGAACGCGGTGACGTACAACACTACAACGAGCAGAGAAAAATTAAGTTCAATGATTCCGAACATGCGTAGGATTTTTGTGTGTCGGAATTGGATACACCCGATCGGAATTTCCGACAAGAACTTTTGTTGTCGGAAAAATTGAGAACCAGCTCTCAAACATTTGTTGTCAGAAATTCTATCAGCAAAAGTCCGATGGAGCCTACACACGGTCGGAATATACGCTAAAAGCTCATATCGAACATTTGTTGTCGGAAATTCCGATCGTGTACGCGACATAACAGTGTACAAAACGACTCCAGGTTGCCATATTGCATTGAATTTTATAGAAAATAACAGTGCTGCAGATTAAAAAGGAATGGTAACTTTTAATACCAATAAATTATAGTATGGCATGAGTCGCAATTCTATATTCTATAAAAAATTATTTGCTATAATTTTGTACCTTTTAAATTAAATACAAATTTAAAGAGCTTCACACTGGTAAATGTTTACCACCTAAAGCAGGCATGTCTGGCCCGCGGGTCAATTTGTGTGTGTGTGTATATATATATATATATATACACACCCGGTATTCAGGTGGAAACAGCTGATTTTACGTCACTTGATTTTTATTCGCTGTTTTTCACGGAAGATCTCTATAGATCTATTGTGGACCAAACTAATTTGTATGCTGGTCGATTCATTGCCCCTTGTTCCCAGTCCGCCCTTGCCAGAGAATGGAAAACAGTTACGGTTTCCGAATTTAGGATCTTTCTGGGCCTTTCCCTCAACATGGGCATACATAAATTCCCGAAGATGCGGATGTATTGGTCCACACGCCCACATGACCATATGCCCGTGTTCTCTGCTTCCATGGCCAGGAAACGATACGAGGCGATCTTGCGGTTCATGCATTTCAACGACAATGAACTTTGTCGTCCACGTGGAGATTTTTACGGGAGGATGCCCCCATGCTTCGGCATATATAAATGGTGCATGTATGCCCATCATTAGAAGTGGGTGAATGAAGGGAGGTATTCTAATGGTGGGCATACCCACCGATCAATCTCTTTTTTTCGTTCAGCCAACAGGCTGCATGAAAAAAAAGATTACAATACATGTCCAACAAGGACCAGCAACTTACTGGTATGTTGCTGGGCTTTGAATGGTTATACCAGAATGATGCCTGCGGGTTTAGGTATCATCTTGGTATCATTCTTTTCAGCCAGCGGTCGACTTTCATGTAAAAGCAATCCTAGTGGCTAATTAGCCTGTAGACTGCTTTTACAGTGGGAGGGAATGCCCCCCCCCAGGACATAAACAGCGCCATTGGGAAATTGGGAAAGCATTTTATCACACCGATCTTGGTTTGGTCAGATGCTTTGAGGGCAGAGGAAAGATCTAGGGTCTAATAGACCCCAATTTTTTCTAAAAAAGAGAACCTGTCACTACCTATTGCTATCATAGGGGATATTTACATTCCTTGAGATAACAATAAAAATGGTAAAAAAAAAAATGGAAGGAACAGTTTAAAAATAAAATAAAAAAGCAAAATAAATAATAATAAAAAAAGCACCCCTGTCCCCCCCTGCTCTTGCGCAAAGGCGAACACAATTGTCGGTCTGGCGTCATATGTAAACAGCATTTGCACCATGCATGTGAGGTATCACCGCGAAGGTCAGATCGAGGGCATTCATTTTAGCAGTAGACCTCCTCTGTGAATCTAATGTGGTAACCTGTAAAGGCTTTTAAAGGCTTTTAAAAATGTATGTAGTTTGTCACCACTGCGCGTTTGTGCGCAATTTTAAAGCATGTTGTGTTTGGTATCCATGTACTCGGCCTAAGATAATCTTTTTTATTTCATCAAACATTTGGGCAATATAGTGTGTTTTAGTGCATTAAAATTTTAAAAAGTGTTTTTTTCCCCCAAAAAATGCGTTTTGGAGCCCCATACGCGGCTAGGCTCCCAAAAAGTCCCACACATGTGGTATCCCCGTACTCAGGAGAAGCAGCAAAATGTATTTTGGGGTGCAATTCCACATATAACCATGGCATGTTTGAGCAATATATCATTTAGTGACAACTTTTTGTAATTTTATTTTCTTTGTCAGTATTCAATCACTTGGGACAAAAAATAAAAATATTCAATGGGCTCAACATGCCTCTCAGCAAATAGCTTGGGGTGTCTACTTTCCAAAATGGGGTCATTTGGGGGGTTTTGTGCCATGTTGGCATTTTATGGCCTTCAAAACTGTGATAGGTAGTGAGGAGTGAAATCAAAAATTTATGCCCTTAGAAATCTTGAAAGCGGCGCTTGGTTTTCAGGGCCCCGTACGCGGCTAGGCTCCCAAAAAGTCCCACACATGTGATATTCCCGTACTCAGGAGAAGCAGCAGAATGTATTTTGGGGTGTAATTCCACATATGCCCATGTCATGTGTGAGCAATATATCATTTAGTGACAACTTTGTGCAAAAAAAAAAGGTTTGTTATTTTCCCGCAACTTGTGGCAAAATATAAAATATTCCATGGACCCAACATGCCTCCAGGAAATAGCTTGGGGTGTCTACTTTCCAAAATGGGGTCAGTTGGGGGGGGGGGTTGTGCCATCTTGGCATTTTATGGCCTTCAAAACTGTGATAAGTAGTGATAGGTAGTGAGGAGTGAAATCAAAAATGTATGCCCTTAGAAATCCTGAAGGCGGTGCTTGGTTTTCGGGGTCCCGTACGCGGCTAGGCTCACAAAAAGTCCCACACGTGTGGTATCCCTGTACTCAGGAGAAGCAGCAAAATGTATTTTGGGGTGCAATTCCACATATAACCATGGCATGTGTGAGCAATATATCATTTAGTGACAACTTTTTGTAAAAAAAAAAAAAAATTTTTGTCATTATTCAATCACCTGGGACAAAAAAAAAATGGGGGGGGGGTTTGTACTGTTATGTAATTTTAGCACCTCAAGAAATTAGATAGGCAGTCATTAAATTAAAAGCTGTGTAAATTCCAGAAAATGTACACTAGTTTGTAGACGCTATAACTTTTGCACAACCCAATAAATATACGCTTATTGACTTTTTTTTTACTAAAAACATGTGGCTGAATACATTTTGGCCTAATTGTATGACTAAAATTGAGTTTATTCGATTTTTCTTATAACAAAAAGTAGAAAATATATACAGTGGGGCAAAAAAGTATTTAGTCAGCCACCAATTGTGCAAGTTCTCCCACTTATAAAGATGAGAGGCCTGTAATTGTCATCATAGGTAAACCTCAACTATGAGAGACAAAATGTGGAAACAAATCTAGACAATCACATTGTCTGATTTGGAAAGATTTTTTTGCAAATTATGGTGGAAAATAAGTATTTGGTCAATATCAAAAGTTCATCTCAATACTTTGTTATATATCCTTTGTTGGCAATGACAGAGGTCAAACGTTTTCTGTAAGTCTTCACAAGGTTGTCACACACTGTTGCTGGTATGTTGGCCCATTCCTCCATGCAGATCTCCTCTAGAGCAGTTATGTTTTGGGGCTGTCGCTGGGCAACACGGACTTTCAACTCCCTCCAAAGGTTTTCTATGGGGTTGAGATCTGGAGACTGGCTAGGCCACTCCAGACCTTGAAATGCTTCTTACGAAGCCACTCCTTCATTGCCCGGGCGGTGTGTTTGGGATCATTGTCATGCTGAATGACCCAGCCACGTTTCATCTTCATTGCCCTTGCTGATGGGAGGAGGTTTGCACTCAGAATCTCACGATACATGGCCCCATTCATTTTTTCATGTACACGGATCAGTCGTCCTGTTCCCTTTGCAGAGAAACAGCCCCAAAGCATGATGTTGCCACCCCCATGCTTCACAGTAGGTATGGTGTTCTTTGGTTGCAACTCAGCATTCTCTCTCCTCCAAACACGACGAGTTGGGTTTCTACCAAACAGTTCTACTTTGGTTTCATCTGACCATATGATATTCTCCCAATCCTCTTCTGGATCATCCAAATGCTCTCTAGCAAACCTCAGACGGGCCCGGACATGTACTGGCTTAAGCAGGGGGACACGCCTGGCACTGCAGGATCTGGCAGCGTAGTGTGTTACTGATGGTAGCCTTTGTTACGTTGGTCCCAGCTCTCTGCAGGTCATTCACTAGGTCCCCCTGTGTGGTTCTGGGATTTTTGCTCACCGTTCTTGTGATCATTTTGACCCCACGGGTGAGATCTTGCGTGGAGCCCCAGATCGAGGGAGATTATCAGTAGTCTTGTATGTCTTCCATTTTCTAATTATTGCTCCCACAGTTGATTTGTTCACACCAAGCTGCTTGCCTATTGCAGATTCAGTCTTTCCAGCCTGGTGCAGGTCTACAATTTTGTTTCTGGTGTCCTTCGACAGCTCTTCGGTCTTCACCATAGTGGAGTTTGGAGTGTGACTGTTTGAGGTTGTGGACAGGTGTCTTTTATACTGATTACAAGTTCAAACAGGTGCCATTAAAACAGGTAATGAGTGGAGGACAGAGGAGCCTCTTAAAGAAGAAGATACAGGTCTGTGAGAGCCAGAAATCTTGCTTGTTTGTAGGTGACCAAATACTTATTTTCCACCATAATTTGCAAATAAATTCTTTCCAAATCAGACAATGTGATTGTCTGGATTTGTTTCCATATTTTGTCTCTCATACTTGAGGTTTACCTATGATGACAATTACAGGACTCTCTCATCTTTTTAAGTGGGAGAACTTGCACAATTGGTGGCTGACTAAATACTTTTTTGCCCCACTGTATATATATTTTTTTAAATGAGGTCTTTTTCCATTTATATTGCAAAAAATTAGGCAATCAAATACCATCAATAGAAAGCTCTATTTGTGGGAAGAAAAGGACGCAAATTTTGTTTGGGTACAACATTGCCTGACTGCGCAATTACCAGTTAAAGCAGCGCAGTGCCAAATTGTAAAAAAACCTCCGGTCCTTAGGCTGCATAATGGTCCTGGTCTTAAGTGGTTAAAGTGAAGGTGTGTGTTATACGCTTGTGCGTATTATACACCGATAAATACAGTATATCCAAATAACACGTCCAAACTCATCCTTAGACTCTTCACCACACACAGCCACAAAGGCAAGAGAATTCTTGTTGGACAGTGTATTAGTTAATTTGCATTTCATTTTATTGGTTCAAAGAATGTCAGGCAAAATTTTCGGGGGCCCTCACGCATGTTCACTTCATCAAATCTGGCCCTCTTTGAAAAAAGTTTGGACACCCCTGACCTAAAGCCTCGGAGAGACTTTTATTTATCACTTGTATTTCTGTACTTTTTATTATTATGTACAATTATTTTTTTTATGTGGTGTGAAAAAGCAGGTGTGAGATATCTCTAGCCAAATAGTGAAGTGTTATTTAACATGAAAAGTATAGTTCGGGGGGGGGTGGTGTATTCCTTCTGGAAATGGGGAAATATATCTTCTTGTTATGAACTGCTGCTTCTCTGAGTGTTGAAGCAGCTGTTCTGTCTGCATGCATTGATTCCTTGCTACCTTAAAAGCTGGATAATTGATGGAAAACAAACAGAAAGGGTTGCCAGACCTCACAGACACAGAACTGATCTTTGCATTAGCTTAGGCTCTCTCAGGGGGTATACACTATCAAAAGAGCTTCTCTTCTGTCATTGTAGGAGACAAGCAGTGGAGATCTGAATGTGAAATCTTTATACGCACAATAAGAGCTGTGCTAAGAGAGCACAGGCCAAAAGGGGTCACTTCTCAGACAACTTCATTTCAGAGCTGGCAAAGTAGCAACAATGCTATATAAAAAAAGAACATTGCTTCAAATATGAAACATTATTATAAAAGTGAGTAATTCGAAAGTGTTACTTTACATACATTTTAAGTATATTTTTTATGTAAATTACTTGTGTACCAAATGAAGAAGAATTTACATCCAGCCAGAGTTTATGTGTTTATTGATGGGACTCCGGAAAATGTATAGAACAGATCATATGTGTAATTTGAATTTCCTGGCCCACCTCACGTCAGCACACAACGGGTTAACACCTCCTGTGGAGCCCCACAGGACCAACTCTTCCTAGCTACATAAAAGACAACTCCTCCCCCAACTAAAGTGTTATTTTTTTTTGGAAGGCAGATGGGTCTTAAAGAGACAGTGTAACTGTTTTTTGGTGAGCGGTAATATGATTTTCTCCATATATTTTGTGCAAATATGAGCTTGCCACACCTGTTAGTGGCACAGAAGACTAGCAAAGGTAGGAGGGGGCAATATTGGGGAAAATGTTTGCAAGATTAGGTATAATAATTGTTACTACTACAAGGCCATCATGCCAGTGATGCCGAAAACATAGAATCATCTGGCGGCTTTTCTCCCCAGTTTTTCTAGTACCTAAGGCAGGAGCCTTCTGGCCTGTTTCAGTTTGAAGGAATGTGTTCATACACACCAAGAATTTTAATATTGAGTCCATGCAGACAGTCACAGGGATAGTTCAGCAGGAGGACCAGTTAGTGTCAATCGACCTGCGACTCATACTTCCATGTACCAATCAATGCCATGCACCAGAGGCATGTGAGCTTTGCGGTGGCCAGATGTCACTTTCAGTTCAGGTGTCTGCCTTTTACAGAATTCGTACAGCCCCAGTAATCTTTTGAAGATTTTGTTGGCAGTGGTGGGACCTTGGGCCTATACAAATTCAGCAAGAACTGGAATTTTGGACATCGCCACTGTGCTTCTTTCGGGGTTGCAGGGATTCTTATCCGAGGTTGTTCAGACCTTGGTGACCAAAAGATCATCCATGAACGCTACATATGAGAGGATATGAAAGAAGTTTGTTTTGTTTGCTAAGCAAAAGCTTTCTCTCCTGTGTTCCCTGCTCTAGCCAATATTCTGGACATTTTACAATCAGCGTTAGAGGTTGGTCAGGCATGCAACTTCATTTAAGTGTAGCGCCACCCCCGAAAGAGCCGCTTGGTGAATTTGGATTCTCTGATCTTTGCCTCAACTGCAAGAATGACCTCAGCCCCTCTGACACACCTGGTTAAATAAAATGTGAAAAGTGTGAATTATACTGCGCTGTCTATATGAGATTTGATCACACAATGAACGTGAATCAATCTCCAAAAAATGCTGCAACTTAAATGTGAGACACACACAATGAATTAATAATAAGAGTAATAAAGCTGTGCAACTCTTGAATGTATACCACCAAAAAATGATCAAACAGATGGTATACACAGGATGCAATCTCTAATGCTGTATGTTGACAACTGAATAAAGTCCCGACTGATGCCAGACATTCAAATATAAAAACAAAAAAAAGGTGCAATCCTGTATAAAAAATAATAAAAAACGTATAGAGCTATAAAGTCCTGAAATCCAAGATGACAGTATGGTACAGATGCAAATCTTCACATTTGACCACTGGTGACTTCAAACAAAAACACCCTTTGAAAAGTGCCAGATATTCGATAGAAAAGGTTCCACCACCACTAGTTATCACTGCCGCTTACCAGAACGAATGATCCGTACACGGATCAATGCAAACATATGGCTAATCCCCTGCCAGGGTCTCTATATCGCTATCAGCTTCCTCCAGGATTCAACGCCAATTCTGAATTCCTTTTTGGGAGAATATGGCGTGTAGACAGGTCTATATAAAGACAGGGTGTTGGCTTAAATGGGATCAGCTGAAGAGCATATGTAAAATTGGTGCTGGTGTACCTGAATTCCTTTTTTTGGAATTCAGGTACACCAGCACCAATTTTACATATGCTCTTCAGCTGATCCCATTTAAGCCAACACCCTGTCTTTATATAGACCTGTCTACACGCCATATTCTCCCAAAAAGGAATTCAGAATTGGCGTTGAATCCTGGAGGAAGCTGATAGCGATATAGAGACCCTGGCAGGGGATTAGCCATATGTTTGCATTGATCCGTGTACAGATCATTCGTTCTGGTAAGCGGCAGTGATAACTAGTGGTGGTGGAACCTTTTCTATTGAATATCTGGCACTTTTCAAAGGGTGTTTTTGTTTAAAGTCACCAGTGGTCAAATGTGAAGATTTGCATCTGTACCATACTGTCATCTTGGATTTCAGGACTTTATAGCTCTATACGTTTTTTATTATTTTTTATACAGGATTGCACCTTTTTTTTGTTTTTATATTTGAATGTCTGGCATCAGTCGGGACTTTATTCAGTTGTCAACATACAGCATTAGAGATTGCATCCTGTGTATACCATCTGTTTGATCATTTTTTGGTGGTATACATTCAAGAGTTGCGCAGCTTTATTACTCTTATGGTTAAATAAAATGACTGCAAACACATTTAATTACACATGCAGTAAATACCGTTATCCTGGCTGTGGAATCGTCCGGGATCCTCTTTTCTACTAGCAAATCTCCAAGAAAACACCCCAGAGAGTGTCAAGATGGACCCTGCCACTGCAACCCAGTGGTGTGAGGAGGAAAATGGTGAACGGTAATCAAGTGTTGTAATCGACATCCACGGGGTGGCCTGGACTGAGAAATGGATCAGTCACGCTGTGAAGACACTAGTCCCAGATCAGAAAGCGTGGGTGATAGACGTCAAGTCAGATCAAGAGAACTCCCGCACATATGCCCTGATAGAGTGGAGGAAAGGGATCCCTACTTGTTTCCAAAGGGCCAGTGTACGGTTGACTGATGTCGAAGCTCGTCCTATCCAGCTAAATGCATTGGATGTGAGCCCAGAAATTTCAGGTCAAGCAGCATCATCAGAAGATGCTACCCCTTCAGCACCTGTAGCAATGATAGGACCAGAGTTTATTGCTGCCTTGGGAGCCTTTGTGGAGAAGTGCCAAAGGAGTAACGCTTTTTCAGGAAAGCTACCAGTGCAAGTCAGAGAGGACAGCTTTAAAGAGTGGCTGGAACAAGCCACTAAAGCTTTAGATGAATGGGATGTTCCTGAGGCCCAGAAAAAACAGAGAGATACTGAGAGCTTAAGGGGGCCTGCCTCAGAAGCCATTCACAATTTAAAACTCAGCAAACAGGATTGTACTGCTCAGGACTACTTGAGTGTTCTGCAAGATGTGTTTGGGCGAACAGAAAAGGCATCTGACCATATGTATCAGTTTGAACATTCCTATCAGAATGAAGGGGAAAAGATATCTGACTATATGAGGTGGCTGGAGAAGATAATGCACCAGGTATTACTAAAAAAGGGCTTGGATCCCAGGTCAGTAGATGAAGTTCAGGCACAACAGGTTTTGAGGGGAGCTCAACCCCTAGACCCTATTACAATCCAGCTGAAAACTCGAGGAGATGGAGGAATCCTAAAGTATTCTGACCTAATCCGGGTTGTACGAGAAGAGGAGGCCATGCTGGAAAACAAAAAGAGGACCCAGAAATCAGAGCCTGTTGCTGGGGTTAGAGTAGCTAGTGTGACTGATGGCAACACAGAGATAGAGCTTTTGAAAACCCAGGTGTCACAGTTGATGGAGATGATGACTCTACTGACAGCCAGAACCACTGTCTCACCTGTTGGGGAAGTCTCGGAGTCCAAGCAGTCTGCAAACCCTATGGCTGCCCAAGTCAAGAAGCCAATGAATTGAGGGGTTTGCTTCAACTGTGGAGGAGTGGGGCACTACAAACGTGTTTGTCCAAGCCAACCAAAGTCTGAAACCCAGCATCCAAAGCCAGCAGGAAACTTCAGAGGGTCCCGGTGAAGGAGCCAACCGGGTGCTCACCTACAACCATTAGCTCCATATTCAAAGACGCAAAGAAACCACAGTGGAAGGCAAAATCTTTACAACCCCCTCTCTTTGACCTCAGGTGCCTGGTCAGCGAGAATAGATGCACATCAGCCCTCTGGGGCCCAACGGAGATGCAAGCAAAACCTGAAGCCTATCAAGAATTGGGCATGGATACAGATGACAGGACAATATAACTACACTACTCCTGGTAGATTCCCTAGCAAACTTGTGGGACCTTCTCACATCGTGTCAATTCAAGTAGAAGGCATCTATACAAAGGCCCTTCTGGACACTGGGCGCAAGTTTCCCCACTATATAGAGACTTTTACAACCGGCACCTCAAACACTTACCCCTGCAGAAATTGGAGGAACTGGAGATATGGGGTATTGGAACCCAAAATTTCCCATATGATGGATACTTACCAGTCAAGTTGATTTTTGACCCCTCTGTGACCGAACAAACAGAAACGTTTGATACCTTAGCTGTTGTATGCCCTCGCCCATCAGGAGCCAACAAACATTCTCTGATAATTGGAACAAACACTGACCTTGTCAGAAGGCTGCTCACTCCTCTTGTATTGAAGTCTGACACCCAAATCAAAGGCATACACCCTATGCTGAGACAAGTGTATCAGCACCTAGAAGAGGAAACAGGAGACTACTGACCTGCTCCGATGCCAGGAGGAGCTTCAAGAAAGACTCAACGGGGAGGCCAAAGCTACAGAACACTTAGCCTTACAACTGAGCAAAGCTGAAGGCCTCCTCAATGGATACACAGATGAGAGAGTCTTTCTTGAAAAGCAGATGCAGGAAAAAAATTATCTTATCAGGCATCTGGAGCAGGAGCTGCAGAGTACAGGTAACAGATTGCAGGAACAGGAGCAGATGCAGGAGGAGAAGGAGCTGCTGTCCAGCCAGAAACTTGCTCTGAAGGCCAGTGCAGCACCTGCCGAACAACAGCTCTTAGAGGAGACTGAGAAGCTCTTGAAGGAGAAGATTGAGGTTCAACGTCAAGCAGAGAAGGACTCGGGAGACCTTCACAAGCAAGTGAAAGTGCTTGAGGTGGAGCTTGAGGAACAGGTCAGCCATAACATGGAAATGGAACAAGAAAAGAATACCATTCTGGAAGACCTGCGTCAAAAGAACCTTCCCCTGGAGAAACAGCTGGAGAAGACCCGCAGGTTTTTAGATGAACAGGCAGTTAATCAGGAACATGAACGAGATGTGTTTCAACAAGTAATCCAAAAGTTGGAACAGCAGTTGAAAATGCCACAAAGACATCAACCTGTTAACGACCATCAGAGTAATGAGGTGGGAAAGCTGGAAAGTCACCTGAAGGAGAAGACTGACAAATGCAGTGCACTGTTGTGAAGGGAGCAGCTCCAGCGTAATGTTCACGAGGGGAATGAGGAGAGGGGACTACTGAGGTAAAAGGGAGATAGAGGGCTGACGAGACAGTGAGGAGAGCTGTCCGAGGTAAAAAGCATCTGAGGAGAGCTGTCTGAGGTACCAGCATCAGAGAGGGAGATACAAAGGCTCAAAAAGTCCTTTGCTGGGACACAGTGACACTTAACAGTGAGGAGAGGAGGAGTGTGTGAGGGGAAGAAACTGAGGGGTCAGAGCTGGGAGAGAGACACACGCTGACAGCAGGGACTGTGTGCCCCAACAGAGGAGGGGGGATATCCTGAAGCCCGGGAAGAAGAGTCTTTGAGGAGAATAAGGAGAGCGGTCTGAAGAGAGAGAGAGAGAGAGAGTGTAGTGAGGTGACAAGTGTGAGGAAAACTATTGAGACTGAGGAGACAGAGAGAGAGACTCTGGCAGCATTAGAGGGGGAGAAAGCCAAGCTTTTCCAGAGACTACCTGGAGACGGAGGAGTGAGGATGCTTGAGGGGAGCCAGGAGCAGAGACAGCCAGGTGGTCCACTACTATTTAGTCCAGGGACCCTACACAGCAGCCCAGCACCACTCAGCTCAGCATAGATGACTCACACCTTTCAGGGATCGAGATACCCATCCGGATATCGGGTCAGCCGCTACCTGTTCATCTTGCGAGTTTTGCTATCAGTCATATCGATCAGCCATCAGCAGGAGATCCAGTGCCTTACAACATCGCTAAGAGCATCAGGAGCCTGAACAAGCACCTGGGATTATCGTTGTGTCATCGCACCGAGGATTGGTGAGAGGGTGCAAACCCAACATGCTTCTTGACACCATACTGACACTGCATGCAGACACCAATTACCCTTTTAAATGTCACGGGATGCTTGTTTGGAAGCTATCATCTGTAGTAGTTTGCCCTTTTTAATCTTTACCTAATGGAACATTCTAGGGGATTACTGCTCCATGCAAGCTTGTTTAAATCTACAAGGGCCCCACCGTTTGCTAGCCGAAGACACTAGTATTCTTCACCTAAGGACCTGCACCATTACAGAACTGTGTTTACTGTACTTGTGTAACCCATTCTTTTCTTTGTATGTTTGCCTCTCAAGGGTGTTTGCGGCCCAGAAGGAGCTGAGAAGTTGACAAATCTTCTCTCCTCCCTCTCAGCGCCTGTGTCAAGGGCATATAGATTACTTCCCTTCCTTATCTGCAGTTGCTAAATATTGAAGGTTGTCTTTTCCAATGTATTAGTTATTTGTAGCAAGGTTTAACAGTGTTGTAAGTTTCCATAAGCTTTAAATCGTGCTAATATATTCAACTTGTTTATCACTACCAGGTGTGTGTCTATTTTTGGTGATAATTCCACAGCCAGGATAACGGTATTTACTGCATGTGTCCTTAAATGTGTTTGCAGTAATTTTTTTTAACCTGGTGTGTCAGAGGGGCTGAGGTCATTCTTGGAGTTGAGGCGGAGATCAGAGAATCCAAATTCACCAAGCGGCTCCTTCAGGGGTGGCGCTACATAAGGTACAGATCTCTACCTTATCTTTCACAGGCTGCAGATGGGTGCAAAAGCCAGATGCTTCTTGCAGGTGACAATCTATAAATGACTTTGAGGGAAATCCTTGTTCCCTCTGTGGGACTTAAAGCCTCGTACACTTGGCAAGAAAACTGCTGGGAGAGCTTTTTGACGAAAAAACGGCCGTGTGTATGGTATCTCGTCGGGAAAACTGCCGGGAATCTCAACGAGAAAAATAGAGAACCTGCTCTCTATTTTCTCGTCGGGATTCTCGTGAGCCTGTTTCCCAATGAGAAAACCGTACGTGTGTATGCTTACCTGTCTCCAGGTCAACCCGCGCATGCTCGATGAGACTTCAACGCATGTGCGGTAGCTTACAAGGGTAGTGTAGGGTGAAGCAAGATGGCGGCGACGGCATCGAATGTGACGAGCACATGCTCATCATAGTCGATGACGTCACCACGTTCTTGCCATTCAAAAGATTGGCGGTTCTTTTGAATGTGCCGTGTGTACACTCGGCGAGCAAGAAAAGCTTGCCGGGAATCTCGTCAGGAAAACCAACTTTTTTTTCCCGACGAGATTCCCGCCAGTGTGTACGAGGCTTGAGGCTGGGATCTGAGAGCACCCTTTGCTCCAATGGTTTAATTTCCATTGAAGTACCTCACGATAAAACTAGTTCTTCTGACAGAAACTACTTCAGACAGAAGGATACTGAAGATTGCAACACTTTTCTTAAAGGGCTCTTTGGTGTCTTTTCCTTTTTTTTACCAGAAGTCGGGATAATTTTACCAGAAATAGGAATACTACATCTATCTCCAAGGTTCAATTTTAAAGTGGTATCCAGTTTCCAGCAAAACTGGAGTGCACAGCAAGAAGACTTCAGTTCCTTACACATGGTCAAGTTACTAACAGTGCCCTCAAGTGTTGGGTTACCAGGGTGATTAGATTGGCTTGCAGGAAGTAGGCCTTTCTGAGCTGAAACAATTTCAAGCTTATTTGACTAGAGGGTTGTTAGCCTTTGGGGCAGTTATGACAGGATTGCTTGGAAGATATATGTAAGATGGTTAGCTTGAATGTCTTGTGTGGCCTTCATTCAACCTTACAAACGAAATGTGCAGTCAGGAAGTTTGGGGCAAGAAAGATCAATTATTTTTGGCTTTAGCAGCTTTCCTTTAATTGGCAGTGTCTCTTTTCATTTATTCTCTCCCACCCATTTATTCAGCTATGGTATATCTAATTGTGTGTTGCCGTGAGGTGGGCCAGGAAGACAGAAAATTGTTATCAAATACTTACCGTCATTTTCCTTTCCTGGCCCATCCTCACATCAGCACAGGACTCCATCCCTAGTGGCCTGTCGCAGGCTAGGTTATCGAACACTTTAGTTGGGGGAGGGGCTGTCTTTTTTTTTTATCTAGGAAGAGGTAGTCCTGTGGGGCTCCAGAGGAGGTGTTAACCCGTTGTGTGCTGACGTGAGGATGGGCCAGGAAAGCAAAATTATGGTAATTATTTGATAACAATTTTCCGTTATCCTGAGACTGGACTACTGTATGACAAGTCAAGATTTGTGATGTCATATAACTTGTTTATATGTTAAAGGGCACCGTGCAATGGTATTAAAGCGTTTGTATAGTCTTTTTTTTTTACTTTTACCTACAGCAGGGGTGCCCAACCGTGGCCCGCGGCGCTCTCTGATGTGGTCCACCATGTCTTGCTCTGAGATGGCGGGTCGGCAAGCCCAGATCGTGGGTTCCCGACCCGCCATCTCCGAGCATCTGTGCTAAGAACAGAGTTGCCGCTAAAGGAAGCAGAGCCGATGCTTCCTGTATAGCGCCGGCTCCTTCACAGGCGGAGTGATACCAAATGTACTCCGCCTGTGACAGGAAGATGCTCTCTACTGCCACCGCATGCTTCTGTCACACTAATGTACGGGAAGTAAATCCGTTATCTAGGACAGCAGCCAGCAGTGGCAGTACCAGCTAGCAGTATCAGTACCAGTCACCAGTACCAGTCAGCAGTACCAGTCAGCAGTACCAGTCATCAGTACCCGCCAGCAGTATCAGTACCCACCAGCAGTACCAGACAGCAGTACCCACCAGCAGTACTAGTTCCCACCAACAGTACCCACCAACACCAGCCAGCAGTACCCGCCAGCAGTACCAGTACCAGCCAGGAGTACCCGCCAGCAGTACCAGTACCCGCCAACAGTACTAGTCATCTGTACCAGTACTCGCCAGCAGTACCAGTACCAGCCATCAGTATCAGTCACCAGTACCAGCCAGCAGTACCAGTCATCAGTATCAGTACCCACCAGCAGGACCAGTACCTGCCAGCAGTACCAGTACCCGCCAGCAGTACCAGTACCAGCCAGCAGTACCAGCCAGCAGTACCAGAACCCGCCAGCAGTACCAACCAGCAGTACCAGCCAGCGGTACCTGCCAGCAGTACCAGCAGGCAGTACCCAACAGCAGTACCTGCCAGCAGTACCAGCCACTGTCAGCAGTACCAGCCAGCAGTACCAGCCTTGTAGGACAGCCAGAAGCAGCCACCAGCCATATCCGCCTGGGGGACAGCAGCAACCTGCTGCAGGAATCCTGAGAAAGAAGTGAAGATCGAGGTCAGTTGAGATGCAGGTAAATCGCTGTGCATCAGTGTGAAAGCAGCCTTAGGCCCCTTTCACACGATCGGTCCAATCGGGTCTGCCTGTCTGTTTTTCAGGCAGACCCAATCGGACCCTCCATTCACCTCTATAGAGTGGCAGATGTAAACAGACTCGTGTCTGTTTACACCCGCCTATCTGCAATCCGATCTGCTTAAAAAAACAGAAGGGGATCTGTCCCCTTCTGTCTGGGCAGATCAGGGGACCTTAACGGTTTAGGAGATATTCCCCTCGCAATGAGCCGCTGACTGCAGCGGCGCATGCGCACAGGAGATTCTCAGCTGAAGGCCCGGCAAACGCCGGACCTTGCCGGAAAGAAGTCTCCTGCGCGCCGAGGCAAAATGTCGGCTGCCTCGGCGTGGACCTGGAGGGACACCGAGGCCTCGTTCTAGGGTAAGTTTTTTTTATAATGAGCTAGTATGCGGTGCATACTAGCTCATTATGCCTTTTCCCTTACAGGTGTGAAAAAAAAAGGTCAGCGGGTATACAACCGCTTTAAGAGGTTGTTATTAGCCCACTATTATTGTTATATGTGTATAAAAGACACCTGTCCACAGAAGCAATCAATCCATCAGATTCCAATCTCTCCACCATGGCCAAGATCAAAGAGCTGTCCAAGGATGTCAGGGACAAGATTGTAGACCTACACAAGGCTGGAATGGGTTACAAGACCATCGCCAAGCAGCTTGTTGAGAGGGTGACAATAGTTGGTGCGATTATTCACAAATGGAAGAAACACAAAATAACTGTCAATGTCCCTCGGTCTGGGGCTCCAAGATCTCACCTCGTGCAGTTTCAATGATCATGAGAACGGTGAGTAATCAGCCCAGAACTAAACAGGGAAATCTTGTCAATGATCTCAAGGCAGCTGAGACCATAGTCACCAAGAAAACAGGTAACCCACTACGCTGTGAAGAACTGATATCCTGCAGTGGCCACAAGATCCCCCTGCTCAAGAAACACATGTACAGGCCTGTCTGAAGTTTGCAAATGAACATCTGAATGATTCAGAGGAGAACTGGGTGAAAGTGTTGTGGTTTGATGAGACCAAAATCTAGCTCTTTGGCAACAACTCAAATTGCCTTGCTTGGAAGTGAAGGAATGCTGCCTATGACCCCAAGAACATCATCCCCACGTCAAACATGGAGGTGGGAACATGATGCTTTGGGGGTGTTTTTCTTCTATGGGGACAGGACACCGCATTGAAGGGACCATGGATGGGCCATGTACTGTCAAATCTTGAGTGAGAACCTCCTTCTCTCAGCCAGGGCATTGAAAAATGGGTCGTGGATGGGTATTCTAGCATGACAATGACCCAAAACACACGGCCAAGGCAACAAAAGAGTGGCTCAACAAGAAGCACATTAAGGTCCTGGAGTGGCCTGACCAGTCTCCAGACCTTAATCCCATATAAATATGTGGAGGGAGCTGAAGATTTGAGTTATCATGTCAGCCTCAAAACCTTAATGATGTTTTGTGAAGGGGTCAAATACTTATTTCACTCATTAAAATGCAAATCGATTTATAACTTTTATGAAAAACCTTAATGACTTGGAGACAATGGCGAGGATCTGCAAAGAGTGGGACAAAATCCCTCCTGAGATGTGTGAAAACCTGGTGGCCAACTACAAAAAACATCTGACCTCTGTGATTGTCAATAAGGGTTTTGCCACCAAGTCATGACAAAGTCATGTTTTATGAAGGGGTCAAATACTTATTTCACTCATTAAAATGCAAATCAATTTATAACTTTTATGAAATGCATTTTTCAGGAATTTTTTGACCTGTGAACATGCACATATACACCTACATTAATCTACATCACTCTTTAACAGACTTTAATTGACTATAAATTTTATTGTATGTAGCACCCTGTAGTTTAGGCAGGTATTTTTCTCACAAATTAACTTGCCGGGAGTAGTTATCCTGGTTGATAGGGAGAAATCAATAGATCTCTATCAAAGTTTGGCCTTGTTGCACTTATCTCTTCTACCACTAGGTGGCCGGGTACTTGGTGGTACTAGATATGAGAAGGGCAACCCAAGGTCAGGTTATGAGTATGTGGGGTATCTCAGCCAATGGGCAGGGGTTTTCTTGAATCCCTTGGCCTGCTGGGAGAACCTATATATTCGGATGGAGTCAGGTGATCTATGTTCTGTGCCACCTGGACGGCTGTCTGTGTGGATGTGTGTCATGTGCCCTGGGTTGCTAGGCCGGAGATTGGGCCTATGCCCGGGAGCATCTGGCTGCTAGGCTGTGTGAGGGCCTATTCGGAAGCAAGGGAGCAGCGCAGGGTTGGGATTGCAGCTTGCAGTCCAACCAGAAATGACGGTTCTGTCGGCTGGAGAACCTGTCAGTGGTCAGAGGTAGAAGGGAAGCTGTCGCCACTAAGGGACCAACCACCTTATTACCAGAGACCACAGTGAGTAACTGAAGCAAGTAACGGAGACACATTCTCACCAAACAGGCTTGGTGGATAATCTGGAAACTTCAGTCGGTGATCAAGTCAGGACCCAGCCAGCGGAGGTGACACTTGCAGAGCAGTCTTGTGTGTCAAGCAAGGGACCAAACGGGCCAGCAGGGGTGAAGCTTGAGAAGTATCTGGAGTGCCAAGCTAGGGACCCAGCAGGGAAGCGGGGGTGACGCTTGAGGAAGATACCACCGTGAAGATTAGAGGAGCTCAAGAGATTCAAAGTTAGCGAATCAGAGGGTCTAGTGAGAAACCGGGAGCTCGGTGGTGAAGAACTACAAGGAGAAGTTGTAGTGAAGCTGAAGGAATTGTTACGTTGAGTTCGGAACTGTTAAAGACTGTTGCCATAGGAGACAGCATTCCTGCACATGCAGATGTGGCTTCTTGCTGGGGCCTTTCCCTACATGGCTGTCCTCCTATTGAAGTCTCGGAGTCTGCCAATTGAACTTGCAACTACTATAGGGTGTCCTGGCCCTGACCCTCTTTCCCCCCATAAAAGATTGTAAGAAAAATAAATATCTCTTTTGCATTCAAGAAGTGTCTGGCGCCCACAAACTTTCACCTTGCACCCACTATGCCTCACAACCCACCACAAACAGAATGATGTCAGTTATCTTTGGCCCTGGAGGTTCTCATTAGACTGAAGGAGGCCAGAAACCTTGCTACATGTATATGTTTGTAGCTCCTGAAACACACTGGCACATCTTACTGAAAACAAATGTAGGGGGGTCTCCTTTAAGGCCCCGGGACTACGTTACCCAGAACCCCGTTCGGCACCCAGAGTGCTATTGGCTACCGCAGAGACTCATGGGAGGGGCTATTTAAGAAGGAGGCGAGGCGGAGCTCGACCTCTTTGGACACCGCGCCGCCAGCAACAGTCTTCCTGTGCGGATCTGCTGCAGTGCAAGGCCTGAAGCCTGGGGCCTTGCGCAACTTCCGAAGAGCCTTCCACCCCACTGCGGAGCCTGAGTGGCATCTGACTTGTCGAGTGAGGACATCAGTTGGATCGGGGACCCGATCGTGGCAGACGCTGTGTGAGGAGACACAGCAGGTGGAAGTCCCGGACTGGGATCGCGTCCGGAGTGGTGAGCGAGCACTTTCTCAATCCAATAGACTGTACCGTGTTTAGGCCTATAGACTGCCTTGGCCCACCGATCGTTTGTTTGTTACTTCACTGGAGACCAGTAGCAGGACAGAGTTTAAAGGGTCTCCAGTATAGTGTTCTTTGTGACTGCCTACTTTGTGGATTACAAAAATACTGTTTCATCAAGTGCACCACCGAAAGTTTGCATGTGAAGAAATCCTTAATGAAAAGACTGAGATTTATTCTGTGTCAGGCCTGACCAGGGAGGGGAGATAGACTATTGTTTTAGTGCGCCATAGGGCACATATACAATAATAGCTGCGCGTGGTGGATTACCGCGCTGAGCCATTATTGCGTGCTATACCTATTGCTGTAGGGCTCTGTAAGCAAATTGTATGTGTTATGTTCTGCCTGTGCCCTTTTAAAACTAAAGTAAAACCGTTATACTTGATCTCTCGCATCAGTGTGTTATCTTATTGCAAAGAGGTAACCCTTGCAATACTGTTTGATTGTGATACAAGTATAATCCCTAGACTAACTGTGCCAGAGTGGGTCGAGTAAGATTGCCGGGGGTTGGCGGTGCTGTACACAGGGCCCGAAACAAAAATCCAGCGGCTCTCTTAACTGGGGGTAGCACTACACAAATAAAGCTTATTCAAGACTTTTACCTGTGGAGTGGAACTTTTGTTTTTCAAACCCCTGCATTCTTTTACGGTGGAAGCCTTGTTTAGTCTTGACAGCCTCCTGTTCAAAAATCTTCTTAGTGATGTCAGAGCCTTCACGGTAACTTCCCATAGACCTGAAAATGCCTCATTCTAGTTTATGGGAAGTTACTGAGCAGGGCATGAATAATTAATGTCACATTGATAATGGGTTGCTCCCAGGCAATATTGTGTATGAAGGACAGCCCAGAGGACTATTAGACAGGTCAATGCAACTCCATGTAAGAGTTAGATTGAAAGCATTTTTTCTATTAAAGTCTGAGGAGCTACTCACCAGCTTACAGACAATGGCACACTCACTGCGAAAGTAGACAACCCTCAAGAGAAGGAAGCGCTGGGAACTGATAAGAAAATAGTAGAGATCCTGCCTGCAACCAACTCAAGAAGAGGTTATATAGTTTGTATTGCAACATAAAAAATCTTTTCAAAAGTGCCAGAATGCACAATAGTGAATAAAGAAACCAGGATCATTGACTTCAAGTGGGTTCATCTGGTAAACCAAAAAAACATCTTGAAGCACAAAAAGAAATGGTAAATGCTGAATATGGACACTGGCAAGCTGAGTCAAAAGAATAGTCACCTGGTGTGGGTCTGGGTAGAGACCTTGGTTGCTATACTAGAGGTCAACTGTCAGGGAATTTGCCTGCAGAGTGTCAGATAAAAACTGTTACATAATAGGTTTATGTGAAATCTCCATTACCAGCTGTAAATAATATTGTAATTAGAAATATATTTCAGTTATAAGGAAATATATTTAAAGTATTGAGTGTTGTGTTGGTGTTACTGTAATTAGTTCCACTTCAAAGGATGTCCTTTTGTTTTCCCTGATCACATCTCACATGGGTAGTAAACAGCAGCCTTCTTTGACTCATGCCCAATATACATTTACTAGGTACAGTGACAAATCGGGGAGAATTATATTAGCCACAGTACAGAAAGGAGGGGGGTGTATAATGCTTTGTGACCAAGCTAAGTCCTTTTTTTGTGTGGGGACACACGGCAGTCACCACGGGCCGACCTGAAGTTAACAGGTAATCTAACGCTATACTTGCATCTTATATTGTATTGTAAATGAGGTCGTTGTGGGTAATTTGTAAATATCACGTAAGCCATGTAAGAAATAGCTGTGTTGTACAGTGTGTAATCAATAGGGAGCCTACTGTTAATATACTGAGGAACACATAACTTTAGTCAAAAGCTAAATATAATATAGAATGTCTACATGATGCATTAGAATGAGATGAAAAGAGCTGTTACCCAATGTTTCTATGCATGAAGATTCAGTCTATTTAGAAAAAAAAAATGTAAAGATGTTTCCTGCATCGGATTAAGTGCATGTATGCATATCAACAGAAATTGAGAGCACAGCACAGAAGATTGATAGGGAGGACAGATAGTCTTTGGAAAATGTGCTACTTGTAGCTAATAATATTGGCAAATTATTGCCCGGAGTGCACATAACATTTCATGCAGACGATGCAGAGATCAGGTGAAAGTTTTACTATTAACAGTTAAATTATACACATGGTCTTCCTTACCAGACCATGTTAAAGAAGGAAAAGCAGATTACAATGAAACTGTAGATGAATTGCTAAAAATATTACATTCCTTTGACCTAGACGTAATAGCAGCATATAGAACAAAACAGAAAAATAATGAGAATCCACTTCTTTATGCAAACAGGCTATGGTCAGCCTACTATGTAGGCAAACGGAGAAACGGACAAAGAGAGGACCCAGAGTACAAGACCCTTCTAATATCTAATGCCTATCCAAAATTTTAAATTAAATGTGGATTTTTTATGAATCCTCTTAAAGATTCGTAGCAATACATCATGGACTGTATGCACAAGTATTTCCATGTATTCAGAAGGTCTAAGGCCTCAAATTCAAAGATATATCACCAGAGTACAAACAATAATACCTGTTTAGCAAGTAACACTACAGGAGAAGTGGCCACCTTTTCAAACAGAAAGAGGCGCCATTACAATTACAATGCCTCCAAAGATAGATCAATAGACATGGCTCCGCAGTTACTAGTAAGAAGCAAATAGCCTTATGTTCCACTTTGGATGTAAATGCCATTGAAAGCACTCTCAGATTACAGCACAGGAAATCAGTTCTGAAGGAGATTGAGTTAACTACCAAAATGTACTATCTTAAAAATTAGATTGAACTACTGAAGTCTCATATTCATAATTGGGAAAATACCAGTAAAATTATGGAACTATCACAGCATGCTCTCGAGGTAAAATATGAAGTATGCCATGCAGATATTGTACAGTGTAGGAAAGAACTGAATTAAATAAAACAATCTTTTGATCAAATTGTTAAGGTCCCACAGAAAACCATCTGTTCCATTCAAACTGTAAGTGGGAGGCCCAACCTATCTATGTTATTTGCTAGGACTTCACCTTACCGGGAACAAACCTTGGAAATAAGCAATCTAGAAACAGTGGATGAAATACCAGATCTAATGTGTGATTTCGATCGATGTCTATGATCTGAGTAATTTATTTTCACTAGATCCAAGTGTGAATGTCAGTGACCATATACCAATGTAAATGTAATGATGTGGTATTGTTTAGTTTCTTTGTGTGTCAAAGAAAAGGAAAGGGGTAATATCTTTTGTCTATAAGTTATATTTTCCAGGTTCAGTGAGCTCATCATAGGCGTGCGCAGCCTATTGCATTAGGGTGTGCACCTCAAGCCAAGGCTCAAAAACATGTGCGTCTGTGTATATACAGTGTGTGTATATATATATATATATATATATACACACACACACACACACACACTTATAAATAAATGTTAACAAACATTTTAAAATACAGTAGCAATTTATGGGTACAGTGGCTGCATTTGATTGGCGCAGTGGCTGCGTTTGATTGGCGCAGTGGCTGCATTTGATGGTGTGGTGGAGATTTTTCAAATCCATGTTTATAACAAGAAGCTACGTGTATATATGGTTGTATATGTTTTTACAATACTTTATTATTAAGGTGACTTAAATTTATCTTAGCATGCTTGCTAATGTGAGAAACTTGTTGAACTGAGCATCAAAGGAACACACCTATCTGATAAAAGCAGCAAGTATTTCTGGTTTAGATTTGGAAGGCTAAGTAGAGAGGTTTGAGATTTCAACCAATCAGGTGGTCAGCTTTAAACCAATGAGACCACAGGATTTTGGGTTCTGGTTGGCATAGGGGGTATAAAAGTCAGATACACTCATGGCTAGAGCCCTTGCGAATGAAGATCTGACGCAGACGACATGGTGACGTAATAAGCTCTCTCTCTCTCTCTCTCCCTCTCTCCCTCTGCCTCTCCCTCTGTCTCTCTCTGTCTCTCTCCCTCTCTCTCCCTCTCTCTCTCTCTCTCTCTCTCCCTCTCGCTCGGCCTCTCTGCCTCTCTCCCTCTCTCTTTCTCTCTCTCTCCCATGTTTAAGATTAATATTACTTCACGTTTGCTCTCTTGTTGGTATTATCATGTAACATTGGTCATAGGTGATATAATTTTAGGTTAGAGCAATGTTCCTATTTTGTATTGTGTAACATTGGTATCATCTTGCTATGAGGTGGTATCATTTCTGTAAAAATAAATGTAATTGTTTTCTCTTTTCCCGACGCTATCGTTTGATTTCATTTTATATAGACAAAAGGTTTTTAATCACTTATTTTAAGCATTTAAGCGAGGTTAGGAATATCTCTGTAACAGATGGTGCCCCGTGTCTAGGCGAATATTTTGATGAGACTGATTTTTGAATAATGTATGTATATAGAATGAAATTGCAGCAGGGTGTCGGTATGAATGATAAGGGCTCTGTTTGGAATCAATTTCAGTTGACCCTTTGATTAAGATTAGGCCAATCTTTGGGATTGAAACAAACCTGTGCGTATAGGGCTGCGTTTCCACTGGCGCAACTCCAATGTCATGTCACGTTGAAATGCAGCTTTAGTGCGACTGTGGTGTGGTGTTGAATGCGATTTTGATAGAGTCACTGCAGCTTTGAGTCACATAGATTGGAATGGGTGCTATTGAAATCAATGGTAAGCGATTTGTAATGCGACTTTGTGTCCAAGGTCGCATGGCGAATTGCATCAGTGGAAACGGAGACTAAATCACACTGAATTAGCTGGATGTATGCGAATCTATCTTTCTGTGTAAACTACTAACGGGGGGATTGTAAGCTTTTGGGGCAGATTTTGATGTTTGGTGCAAATGGAGTAGTTCGTTTTTTTTTCGGTGTTGCAATCTGATGGAGACTATTTTTTGTTTTCCTGTGTGTGTGGGAACCCATGTGGTATGTGCCAAGCTGGTTTTGGCGGGAAAAAATTGGGCATCATCCACCATTTTGTCATGTCCATGAGATGTGCGGTGGTCATCCACCATTTTGTGGTGGCTTGGCTTGTCGGCCATCTTGAGAGGCGTTTAGAGTTTGAGATGGGAAGTTCCAGGTTAGCAAACAAAACTGCCCCCTGCACTACAAGCAATCAGAGGGTCTAATCAAGCTTAACGCTTGGGAAGCCCTGTGATACAGTCATTTTTTTTATAATTTTTTTGGAATACCTTGGAGAAGTCCACGGGGAGATTAAACTATTTATTTAGTTGGGAAGATTTCCAGGCTTATTTTTTGAAGGACTATAGTCAGAGCAGTGGTTGTTCTGGCAGAGTAGTGAAAAAAGGTTTGCAACGGCGACAGGGGCGGTACCTGTCGACCCAATCATTGGTCAGAGAGTAGCTAACTCTGGGAAACAGTTCAAGGTCTTTCGTCCATAAAGGATGGGTAATAAAATCGCTTCAAAGAGGGAGTCTAACCGTGGGGAACCTTACCACTTGACCCCGAAGGAAGAAAGGATTGATACAGGGGCCTTGAGTTGGGAAATATGCAATGTTGGGAATGGTGGACTGGGAAATTGTATTTTGAAAAAAAAATGGTACGGTCAAGCCAAATGCTTGGGAAAGAGATGCTTATTGTGCATGGATGGTAGAATAATGATGAACAGGGGGACAAGGAGGAACCTGACCAAACAGATGTTATGGGTTTAAGAAGTACAGGTTATGATAGAAAAGATTCTGATTTGTGTGATGTCTAGAGGTCATCTTTGACCAAGTGTGTGAATATGTGTGTGTGGAGACTATGCGAGAGGTGTAGTGCGGATCTGTGACATTATGTTCTCAGCTGCTGACAGCCCGAAATGACCCCCCTTTCTTTCCAACCAGATCTGTGAGAATGTAAAACAAATTGTATTGACATGCAAATGACCTGAGCCAGGCTGTAATAGTTTTTTGTGAAAGTGCTTTTACTAAACTGTGTTTGTGTTACAGAAGACGATTCAGCAAGGGATTTTGTGGTGAAGTATTATGATTGGTTGATAAATGGTACCGTTAAAAAAGTTTAGGACATTTCGTTCCAGTTTTGTGAAGTTTTGTACTGTAATACAGTTTTGGGTGGAGTGCAAACAGGGGGCATCACCATTATTGTAACATCTAGATGCAGGTAGAAAGAAGCCATAATATTGTTTTGAATAGTGGAGGATTTCATGGTGCTTTGCAGCTCGTCTGACAAACACGTTTATCGTGAGACAGGTCAGGCCGTGTAAAATAATCGGAATTCCTGTGATTAACATAAACGTGAGGAGTAGTACGCTAACAGCCCCGGTCAGGCCGTGTAAAATAACCGGGATTCCGGGGGTCGATTATGGTAATAAAGTCGTAAACCATAATCGCTCCGAAAATAAAGCGCAAGGGTGTCCTGGATGCGGGACACTTCATAAGCGATTCGAATCGTCATGGGTAATGTGCTGTCCATGCTTGGGAGGAAAAAAATTAGGCTCCCCACCAGTCAGACAGCTGCACCACACATGAGATCTGGGTTTGGGGCTCCGGACATGAGACCCCTTAAAGGATGACATATCTGGTCAGAGGGTACAGTAAGGTGTACTCCTTTGGAAGGTACTTTTGATGTCTGGAGGACGAGACCTCAGAATAAAAGGTACCTTGGATGTAGTTGAGCTGTGGCTTCAGAAATCTGTAATGATGAGTGTTGATGGAGGTGTAGTACACGCTTTCGTGGTTCTCAGAGGCGGAACGGTGGTTTGTATCTGAATGTTTGTATGTAGTAACGTGAATATGTTCGAACTTACCGCGGCGATCCTCCGATGCGTCGTGGCTGTTGTATTTTTGTAGGAACGGGAAAAGTAAGGGTTACAGAGGGTTTTGTTTGAATCGGTTTTGAAAGAATGTCATTGACAATTTACCAATGTACAGGAATGTCATTATTTACCATTCTTTGCAGGTTAAATATGAAGGATAGAGTAATGATTTTGCTTATAAGTATTTTTCAGGTCCAAGGAGTTTGTACTCAGAGAACAGGTGGATGTAGACAGCGGTACATATGGATAAATATGAGTCTAAGGAGGTAAAAGTATCATAGGTTATTTCATTGTTTCTTTTTTTCCTGCACCACGCATTTCTTCCGTCAGTCTGTAATGAGGAAGAAAATGGGAGGACAATGATAAATGTAATGCCGCGTACACACGACCGCTTTTCTCGACGAGAAAAATGGCATTTTTTTTTTTCGCCGAGAAAAACGATCGTCTGTGGGCTTTATGTCGTTGAGAAAAACGGCAGAAAAAACGACGAGAAAAATTAGAACATGTTCTAAATTTTCTCATCGTTTTTTCCATCATTTTTTTCCGCTGCAGTTTTCCCATAGGGAGACACTGCCGCGGAGCCCACAGACGGTCGTTTTTCTCGACAAAGAAAAAAATGACGGGAAAAACGGTCGTGTGTGGGGGAAAATGCCGTTCCCTCGTTTTTCATTTTATTTCATGTCGTGATTCACGGCGGTGTTTTCACCGCCGTGAATCACGATCGTGTGTACGCGGCATAAGAGTGACAATTTTTTTCCAACACAGTACAAGTTGCTAATTTTTTTCTCACCATGGTGAATACATTTTTTGGGGGAAACAAAAACCCACGTGGTATTAATGTGTATTATGTAATACATATTAATTAAAAGTTGAGCTCAACAATTTTTGGGTATTTTAAAAAAAGTGCACGGGTTATGTAATGTAAAGGAATGTAATGTATATTTGTGTTTCATATGCTAATGTCTTGTTACTGGAATTGTTTTTTGTAAATTGCGAAAAATTGAATGTTTATCACTAACTGTTATTGGAATTTTATCCCTCAGAGTCGATAATTGGGTTTTCTGGCTTTCAGAACAAGAGGAAATCGTAGCCTCCAGAGAACAACGTGATAAAAAAGTGTTTTTTCCTGGTTGGTCGGGTTTCACATGTAAAATGTTTTAGGTTGTCGCCACCATTATCTAGTTGGAATGTCTAGTTGTCAGTCCATTCGGTTGTGTTTTGGACCACCCAGTGTGTGTTGTATGTTCTGATCTACTGAGTAGCAGAACCAATTAACTGAAGTCTGCATAAAAGTTGAGTAAGACTGCCGGGGATAATTGGCACTCTAACACATATGTGAGGCTAAGGAGCATTATAAATCTCTGCCAGGGGTGCTGCACTTAGTGGTAAAAGGGTAATGGTCTGATGTTACTTTGGGCAAACTTGTGTTCAGGAGTAGGACTGCTTACACCCCCCCTCGCTGTCATTGTAATTAGGTACACGCCCAACCATACCTGGCTGTACGAGTTTGGCTCATTGCCTGAAGCTAAGGTATGCTAATGTCCCTAGCTATCTGTGTGTCCCCAAATGTAGTTCAAACCTGTTTTCCTACCGTGTCACCAAGCAATCCCATCTCTCTGAAATAGGGGAAACCAACACTTCTCATAGTTTCCTGCTGGGACTGTTTATGTGGCTATTTGTTACCAATTGCCTAATAAATATCTGTGTGTTTCAAGGCACACCGGTCGGCTTGGGTACCTCCTACTGTTCAGTGGTCTCAGTGCTGCAAGGGATTTGTCTTAGTCTGCTGGTCAGGTGTGTCTGGTAGCAGCAGTTTCGCAAGCTGGATACATATTATGCAATTTTGTTTTTCCATTTATTTTAGATTTACCTGCAGATGTGTGGTATGAGGGCCTGCCTGCTTGCATACAAGTTGAGAGGGTATAGGTCTGGCCTCATATTGTATAGTTTTGGTTGAGTCTGGGAAAACAAAAATTGTGTAGGAAGGTTGTATGGGGTGTTACCAGCGATTGGCTGTTCCAAGAGCCCTCACGTCCGAGGTATTATCAGATAGAGGTGTGGGCATGCCATATTCTCCTCAGTTTACACCCATAGGTGTCCTTCCTGTCCTAGAGTCCTTGTGTACCTTAACTAGTTGTCTGTGTCTTGCAGGCCAAGAAGACCAGTGACCCAGTATGGCGCTAGGCTCCTGTCATTCATGTGAGTCCTGTCTGAAAAGTGTAGGCAGCTTGTGTTGTAGGGGTGAAGTATAACATTGTCTGAATACCGAATTGAAAGAGGAGGGAGAAGGTGTGCAGTCTATATGAGGGATTGGGTGTACCTGGTGGCAGGTGGTTTTCAATCCGGGTATCCAGACCATATCCCATAACTTAGAGAAAAAAAAAAAGAGGCTTGATGGCGACTGTCTTCGGAACGGGAGGCGGGTCACTGGGTACCATAAACATTATGGAGCTGGAGATAATCAGGAACACATTGGGAGGTCCTGGGCTACATATCAGGGAAAGGGTAGGACATTCAACTTGCACTGGCCGGAATTAAAAACCTCAGAGTTGACTGACTCTTACTCAGTGTGACAAGTTCCACCTTATAAAGACAGGCAGGTGTGGTAGTATCTGAATTGACTATGAGTCCTATGGAGTGGTGGATGACTCAGTTCCAGGGTTGTCAAAATATAACTAGTACTATTCTCATCCCTAATGGCAGGGACGAAACATTGTGCCTATATTACGGTCAATTTGGGTACTATCCTATCACTCTACTGGGTTACACACTGGATTCCATCTGGTTCTGAGGGGTTTGAGTCCGGACAGGAATTGAAAGGAGGAAATGTTTTTTGGGGGACAGGTGGGACACTGAATATTGTGCAGGTATCTACAGTATTCCATCACCACATGGCACTCCGGCATCTCATAATGGTTGATGAAAACCTATTATCTTATATGTGCTGAATACACACTGAATCAAGCGTGGTCATGGTACCAGTGGCTTGCTCCCAGAGATGTGTGGACACAGAGTACAGGACGCTTATCTCGGAGGAGTAACTGGAAGAGGAGGGATGTGTTCAGCACTATATGGGGGGGAAAGAGAACCACAGTGTAAAGTGGCTCAAGATTCCATCAACCATGGTGGGAGGTTGGTAGAGAGTGTGAGATGGTACAGGGCAGATATATGTAATTTGCTCTGGTGTGCACACATGGGCAGGTGGAGTTATCAACCAGCATCAAGCTGATTGTACAAATCTCTCTATGAGGGGCAGTGGCCTGATGAGTTAGCATCACCACTCAGTAAGACTGTGCCAAAACACGTCACCTACACTAATCCAAAGTGGTAGTCGAATGCCTGGATGGGCTGTACTGGTTTGGATTGTGAAAGGTGTTACAGAAATGCAGACTCGGTCTGTAGAGTTGAGGGCACCAGTGGCTTACTGACTGGGGATTCTATCTTGTTGCATTTGTGGCTAAGGAACCCACATGTGATCAGAGGGTACGGAAGCTGGGGGCAGGTTGATATTTCCCTCTGTCAGAGGTGTGAACACAATGTCCCTTGCACGGCCAATACACAGTGGTGAATGTATTTCACGCTGTGTTCTGGATGGGGAGATCATTGCTGGGAAGGAAGCACCTGGGTATTATTTGGGATATAGGCGAGTTTGGTTATTTGACCTAGAGGATACTGATGTGGCGTTAATCATGGAACAAGGGTGTTTCTTGAACCTAACAGTAGGTAGGGGTGCATGATATACCCTGGGCATGGTCACTGGGATAGAATTTTGTGGGTTTTTGTCATTGCTTCGATGGTGTAGGTGTTAGACTCAATACCGGATGCTGGGGTACTGATGCTGACATCACATGGCTAATGATACACTGTTTTCAGCATCAGGTTGAATTGTACTCAGCAGGGTACACTACCTCGGGGAGTCTATTGTACCTACACTCTTGTCCTTGGGAGGGATATAGAAGGAACCCCGGGTTTCACCCCTATAGCCCCGAAAGAAAGTTTTTTTATAAAACCTGACATCCCCTTACACTTAGTGAAACTTCCGTTGGGATTCGGGGAGGAGTTAAAAGATGGGTAGTTAAACTTTGGGCAACAGGATTTAATTGGTGCCAACAGTTAGGGCAAGGCGTGAATAAAAAGGCCCTTCTCTAGGGGTTGATAATCTAAGAGGAGGGGGTGGAACAAAAATAATAGCCGCTGGGAATTATCTGATATGGAGCGGGCTGAGGTAACATTTTAGGTGGAGGCGGGGTAGGCTTCCTGGAATAAAAGAGTATTTAGGTGTGGAAAGGGGAGCGCCTGGCTGGGCGTATGGTTTTAAAGGTGGGGAGGTCCAGAGGTTCTGGAGCAGTCCTGAGGTGGAGCATGGGAGGAGATAACAAGGGAGATGGAAATCAGGATGTTCTGGGGCCAAAAACTTTAGTAAACTCCACCCTGTTGCGGTCCCAATGCGGGTCACTATTAAGAGACCGATTTAGAGTAGCTTGCGCATTTAAGAGAGGACCCTAGAACTATATTTTTCTTGTTTTTGTTCTAGGGATAAGCCTGTTCAATCTGTAATATTAAAGGACAGTCGGGGTGACTAAATTCTAAAAACGTTTTTTTGGCAACCATTGGTTTAGCCTCTCCTTTTTAAAATATTTTTATTTTTTTGTTTTTCTACCCGACTTGTAAATGGTTAGTGACAGTGATCCTGTTCACCTGTTGATCACTAATAGGATAGAAGAGTTATCTATTTTTATTTTTTTCCTCCTTTATTTTATTTTTATTTTTAGTTATTTTTTATTTTTTTCTGCCAAGCTGCTGCTGCAACAGCCACAATATATTATTTTTCGAGGCACTGTTTCAGGACAGTTATATATTGTTTGTTTGTTTTTTTTTGAATGCAGAGTCAGTGCTCTTTGACATAAAGGGAAATGGGTGACAAACGGTCTGGGTCGAAGCAGCATTGAACCTGTATGTTTTGTTGCTTATTGTATTCTTTTTTCTTTTTTCTCTTTTCTCTTTCCTACTTTCTTTGGTTCATATTCTGCTTTATCTTGGAAAATAAATGTATTCATCTTCTGGAACTTTTGTTTGAATATCAGAGATGAGTTGTGAATTGTAAGGGTTTACCGTCTCTGCCTGACTCCAGTGGGTTCCATAGAATGGGTTCCTGAAACATACAAATACCATATTTCACAAAGTATCCCTGGACATCCAGGTCCCATGTCTTAATGTAATTTTACCTCCCCTAATCTGCCCACTGCTTTAACCTGAGCCCCGTGAGCAGGTGTGGTGAACCCAGGGACCTAACAATAGCAGGCAGTGTTGACTATCCCTACCATCAAGGGCAATGGATGATACTGGCCGTGGCTCGGTCTCGGTACCCTGTGGGGATCCCACCTTACTCGTCCACATTGCACCCCTCATAAGATATTCAGTCTTAGTGGCCACGCCACTACTCTTGTCTGACATTCCGCCAATAACTCCTGTCTGACATTCTCCTTTTTGTTCTTTTTTTTTTGTATTCATGCACGACTGTCCGGAGGCCCGCCCAACCACCACCTGAAGAAGCAACGCATCTCTTAAGAAAAACGTGCCACGAATAAGACTCTTCTGAAACTTTCCTTCACCATGCTGAAAAGTGCTGTCTCGCGGTCCGATCCAATCGTGACAACCATAACACCATATTTCCAAGCTACAGGACTAAATATGCAAGGATCCCGCCAGTAATGTTTGAATTCCGCTCCTTCAATGCAGCGGGGCGATGAAGCATTGCAGTACAGACTCTCATGGGTCGGATGTGAAGTCTCAAAGGCACCAGAACTGTCTCAAGTCTACCTTGATGGGTTACGGCGGGTTCAAGAAAGGAAGAGGCCGCAGTGGTGGTGGGGGAAGGGTCAGGGCTTCTGGGCCGTTGTGGGTGGGTACAAAATCATTAAGGGACTTCATAAGTTCAAGAATGAACT